>DWKA01001282.1:0-12832 GCA_018249155.1 Panoquina ocola ocola | reverse complement strand
CTACCCGATATGCACACAAAATTTCATACAAATCGGTTCAGCCGTTTAGGAGGAGTACGGTACCTAACACTGTGACATGGAAATTTTATATATTAGATATACCAAAATACTGGTAGACAAATAATTTGTACCCAGGTGGTTAGTTTCCACGTTTCCACTGAGTAGACAAAAGCTGTAGGCCTACGAAACGAAAGAAAAGTACAATTTGGATAAAGCTATTCATAAATAGTACTTAGTTCTTAAATATGTACCTACTTAATAAAATTATAGCCGAAGAGCTACTTCATTAAACAAGATTTAAAGTAGCTAATAATGATTTATTATTTCAAATGTAAAACTCAATCTTAACGTGAAAATACACCTACCATTAACTGACTTTACGTGTAAATGTGTAGTTGCGGGTGACACATTACAAATGAGTCGTTCTGGCAACATTGATCACAAATACCAATACGGGTTTAAATACTTGTGTTGTTGTCCTACGACTTTTTGTCTAGAGATCATGAGCTTAGGTAGCTACTAACACTAGATCGAAACGCATACTACCTATATGGTAATTGATCCGTTTATAAGTATGTATTGTCACTAATATTACAAAGCTTAGGCACGTTTAACACCACCAAAAACACATGGATGTACTAAGCTTTCTTGCCAAAAAAGAAATTATTATAGGTACGCAATTACATAAATATGTTAACCAAAAAACAGTTAACACTAAAACTACTGATTAGTTTGAAGATAAACAATAAAATTATATTAAAACAATTGTTACAAAATGTATACTGGTCATCACTTATTTTTTTTAAACGAGTAAAGTAATTTGCAAAGCAACAATTGAAATTCAAATGTAATTCTAAATCCAAAATTAATTAACGCCCTAAACTAGGAAGTGTCCGAAACTGAACTGTCCACCAATTCGAGATATAACGGCTAGATAAGTGGCCAACAGAGTTGATTTCATTACACGTACTTATTACAAAAAAATATTCCATAATACCTACACGTATGTTTAGCGGAATGAGAATTGAGCAATGGTCATCAATAATGAACAAGTAGGCAGTGCTGGGGTATTGTATTCAGTACCAGCGCGGGTACTAGCCCGGGGACTGCGGTATCAGTGCCCGAAGATCTGTGACGTAACAAATAAGACAAGAGACATATAAGACAAGTTAGGCACCTCAAACATTTGCCAGGTCCGCCCCGTCTTATTGTCATTCTAAACTCGCCCAGCGTATACAGACAACCTTTTTAGATCGTTATCACAATAAAATTATTCCATGCCAACTTAAAATAAAATTGTAGTTGTTCGATATGAGCACATTGCAGATATGTGAATAAATAAATATAGGGGGCTTCATAGGAGCAGTAGTGTACAAAACAGTAATTTCTTTCTGCATATAGGTAGTACAGAATGCGGTTTTTAACAGACTTAAAAAAAAGCAGGTTCACAATTCGGTTGGTATGATTTTTTTGTATGTTTGTATATCGATTGCGCCAAGAGTTCTGATCCGAATTCACGGTTAGTTAAGTTCTTCTTTAGTTAATTTTTAGTAGTTAGTAAGCTACGAGTCAATAAGAATCATCCGTGTATGTCAAATGATATATTCTCAGACATTTCATAGAAACACACGATGCTACACTTCCCAAATTATTCCGATTGTGACTTCATCATATTGACTTTAATATAAATGCGCACGCGCATTTGTTGAATTCACTTCTACCACATCATAGCACCACAAAAAATATTTCCTTTTAATCTTACAAGTATGTTTATTATCTACGTATGTCTTTTAAACAGATGTAGTTAGTTTATAGAACAACAAGATAAAGACATTAATTTATCTACAAAATAAATGCAGAATGCATGTTGAGAAAAGTTCTTTTAACAGTGATATCTAATCAGGCAGTGTCTGTTGAGTACTGAGTATAAAGAAGACTGCACACTTAGAAAGCTATAATGATGTGTTCTAGCATAAAATACGGTTTCTTCTCCTTCGTGATAATGATAAAGCACTTTATCGATATGCAAAAGCAAAAAAAATACCGAAGAAAAAAAATATAGTGTGAAGTAATAAATGTATAGAATAACGTAGAAGACTAAAGTTTAATAAGATTAGAATAGTAACCCCAGCAAGACAGGGAACCTAGCCATAAAGGCGTCACGGAAAAATACCAGCGAGGAATTGAGCCCAGCAGTGGAATAATCGTATCTCATAACCACAAATATTCTTTAAATATAAAACAAATATTTATTGAATGGTAATGTACAGTGTACACCATGATTTACATACTACAAATCAACATTTCACAATTTCAACGCAAACCATTGTGCCTACACTAAGCGGTTAAGGTATGAATTATAGCTATTTACTATTCCGAGATATGGTAAGGATAACAACAACCAGTGTTCAGTATCTGATGAATTCTTATTATATCAGTCCTAACACCTACAAGTTTAACCACGGCACAGTACCAATAAACATCATTTTAATTATACTTTAACCAAATGTTCACAAAGCTATCCGAATCTATACTAATATTATAAAGCTGAAGAGTTTGCTTGTTTGCTTGAACGCGCTTATCTCAGAGACTGGTCGTATTTGAAAAATTCTTTCAGTGTTGGATAGCCTATTTATTGAGGAAGGTTTCATCGTTAAGATGAATAGAAGAGGATATACGATATTTTTCCCGAAAGGAAGCGAGGGCGGGCAGCTAGTTTATTATAATATGTATTACTGTAACATGACAAATAAATAATAGATGACATTTAGACCACCCCGTAAGTTAGTTAGTAATGAGAGTGATCCTGCCTCCGAGGTAAAAGGTCCCGGATTCCCTTTGTCACAAACATCACTGATACACATAACCCGAGAAAACACTTTGACTGTTAAATAAGTGGCTGGGAGACTCGAATTTTGGCAGGGGTTCCCAACTGGGCTAGCGAAGCGCCCAGTATTTACAAAGATTATTTAAATAAGCGCAGAACTTTGCATCTTTTTAGGAATTCTTAGTCGAAACGGAACCATTAAAGTTTCGTCATGTTCGTTTCATCTTGTCCGTTCGTCCGTCTCTATTTATACTAAACCTGATATCGTTCAAATTAAGACACATATAATAGATGCATCGAATTTTAAGCAATGACAGTTAGTAGCCTGTGTATAGTGCTATAAAATCCTGAACAATAATGAAGCGCCATGTTGTGACGTAATAGCCTCCGTCTTTACCAATGAGGTAAGGTCATCAAAACACTTCAAAGAACTGAGGTCAATCGAGATCATTGACTGTCCTATTACTAGTTTGATTGCACCATACTTAATAGAAAGAAAGATTACAAAAAGTAAGTTACAAAAAGCACCTACATCTGATATTTACGTAAACGAGCGCTAAGAAAACCGTGTGGCCGTTTCGGTTTTTCCGACATCTGTAGAAGCTAATGAGCGTTGAATTGCAGACAGGGCAGACGGCCAGGGTCCGCGTGAGCTCCAAAATCCCCACTAATCGACTGCGACTCATTAGCGGAAGTCGCTCGTTACAACACGGATACGCTAGCGGCTGGATTTTTAATCTCATTTGTATCTGTTTGTGTTCAGTGGTCCTTCGCGAAAGAACCGAATGTTACAATCTTATGGGCGTTACAATCTAGATCCATGAGGCCTTAGATTGTTTTGCCCCTAGGGGAGGGGGACAGATGCATAGTAAATACAACTTTTAGGGGCTTACTTTTTAGGGAAGATATACGTATTCCAGGGTGACCAGCTGCTTCCCAAGGTACGCTCATGATTCACAGTGAATCAACTAAAAGTGATAAACAATGGCTTAAGGACAGCTTTATCTTTAGTTTACCGATTTGTTGATCATATCAACTCCGTTCTTAACCAAAGGCTGAACAGCGTTCCAGTTGGCGCCAGCGTAGGCCGAAAGCTAGTCAGATTTCGAATAACGCGGGAGGCGGACAAACACGAAAACATTCAGGGAAATAACTACCAAACACTCTGCTGCGACATCAGACATAAGTGTCTTCGTCGTGGATACCGTAAGGACCAGGTTACACTATTTTTCAAATAGCTGTCGCAAATACAAAGAAGTCCGCCGCCGCTTTCATTAAATTTTCCAAAAAAATACACTTAGCACTTTATTGTGTTTTTGAAAGTCGTCAATTTTGAAGTTAGAAACATGAACTTTTATTTTTGGGCTATTAATATAAAGATAATTAATAAACATGTTTTATGTTTTGGGAAATTCTACCCTTAAAGGGGTGAGATAGGGAGGATAGCATTTGGTAACGAGTTGGCTGAAAAGACAAAAACTACTGAACCGATTTCAAAAATTGGTTCACCATTTAAATTCTTTTATTACTTATCAATATAGGCTATGGCGCTGTCCTATTGCCATCGCTCGTATGATGCTGCGATGCGATGTCATAGTGAAACGTCGTGCGTCACTATGAAATCGCATCACAGCATCGTACGAGCGATGGCAATAGGACAGCGCCTAAATGTATTAACTACAGGACTAAAAATAAATGTCTACCAATCCGAAACCAGGATAGGCTGCTAGTAAGATATGATATGACATCAAGCATACGCTATACAAAATCCTTATACCCAATAGTGTTGAATAACCACTCCTGAATGTGCATCTAAAGTAGTTTCACATACAGACAATTATCTAACAATACCGCATTATTTTTCAGTTAATAAATTATAATTTTTAAGAAACCGACCGACAAAATTAAGACTATGAGACTGAGTCATTTGGTTAAATTATAACTTACGAAATAACTAATAATACAATCAGTTAGTTTCCTAGTAATTTAATATAACATTGGACACGCATTCCTTCAACGAAATATTAAAATAATAACATACAAAATAACTTATATGTTATTACAAGATTTACGTCGATTGCGAAATGCAAATTATCGAGTATGATGAAATTACGAACTTCTAGGAGTTTCTACAAACAATTTAGAGTTAAGTTAATGTTAATGATATAAACAAACGATATAATAATATAATGTATTATACAAAACCGTTCTTATCTCTGCCAAGGTTTAGTCAAGCGTGAGCAGATTAATCCAAGTTTAGAGAAGAAAAACAAAAACATTTATTTCGCCTCAGATTTTTACACATACAAAAGCATACATCAAAAGGAAAATTAAAATAAGATAGCGAAAAAGATTATTTAGTTAAGGACCGCAAACGAAATCGACTGCAGAAGTCGGTATTCGGATGGGTAGCCGATAGCAGTTGAATTGATGTGATGAATCGTGCCTCTGAGGGCACGTCCGCGTCGGACCGAGATCCAGTTTGATAATGGTAACATTCGTTAAGCCCGCCTACAGTCCTAAAGACTATATAACTTCCGGATATAACTTCCGACAGATCCGCCGTAAATTCTTATCCTTAAGAGATAAGTCCTAACTTACTAATGGGTTTAAGCTAATAAAATTTAAATGTTAGTTATAAATTTAAATTTTTACAATTCTGTGCACAATTACACAATTTAATACTCTATAATAAATCGTAAATTTGGTGCAGTTGAAGGTATATTTAAAAGCATTGCTGGCAACAATCTTCAATAGTTACAATTTTAATTAAAAAATCTATAATTTTTAGTTGTAGTTGGTTGAAGTTTTTATTTTTTCATTTTATAAGTCAAAATAAATAAGTACCAATACTTACACTATACACCTACAGACATTAACAAATCCTCACCATATTCATATGTGAGGTCCCAGAAGTGATATTCTACACAAATGGGTCAAAGTTTTTTGACTCATCCAAATCAATGAAACCATTATTGACTAATTTGATTATATACTGTTTTTTGTGTCACTTATCAAGTAATTAAAATTGCCCAAAATTATCTCTATAAGGTTTGATTGAACAAAGCTGTAGACTAAAACTGCCTATATTAAGGCTAATAAAATGTACTGAATATTTTACTTTACAAAAACAAACTTCATTAAAACGATTTTATAATTGTAACTTTAATAATTGATGCAACAAGAAAAGCAGTTGTTGAGGCCCTTTAATTAAAAATTAATAAATAAGTTATTTATACACTGGCTCAAACAACAATTATTTTAGATTGAGCCGTAAAATAAATTTTAATAGGAATAATTAATTATGTTATTTTTTTGCACTATGAAAATAAATATCATTTTATTTAACTTTAGAACAGGAAATGTAATTTAATTTCTGGACAATTTGTCCTGCAAGTAATATGCTTTGCTTACCTTACAAATAATTGTTCTTGATTGTTGACTCGCCATGATACAACTGTAGCCCCTGTAAACATTTATTTCATTAGTAAGTTCCACTAAAATCTCCAATGAAAGAGTAAGTACATACAATTTTATGTTTTGAATAAATGACAAACATAATCAATAAAACTATATATTATAATTATAATATTTATAATACATACATCATTATTTAGTATGCAACGGCATATAAGATTTGTATGATGTAATAATTAATTACTTCATGAATTCTTAAAGTGCGATACAAATCATTTCCTAATTATATAAATGTTGCTAGACAGCTTATAAATATTTTTTTGTGAGTACATCAAATAACGACTTACAATTTAGAAGCAAGTATCTACAGTTTACTTCCTACAATCCAATAGCCAAGGTCATAACTCCACAGACAGCTTCTTATTCTATTCACTCAGAAAAAACTCGTTACCTCTTATTATATCCACCGGTTGGTTCTTATTATATCAAATACGAAATGAACGCATAACTTTTAGGTACCAATTTTTGATAAGGACCTAAACATAAACATTTTCTAAAGGTATGCATGGTACACAACTTTAATTTCATAATATAAACCGCTTCAAAACTTTCGCGCATCTCTTCGAAAATAAATAGCGATAAAACTTTTACGTACAGGTTATCCGGCTTTTATAATTAATATTTCAAAAATAGACCGAGTGTAACAAATTACAATAAAATAGTTGCTAATAATATACATTAAGCATTGAATTCTTTACTTACCGAAAAGATTCACGGTACAAGTTGTATTGTTGCCTCTGTCGAGAACGACAACACTCGTTGCTGCCATTTTCCAATTGACAGCGAAGCCAACTGCCAAAGCTTGCCGTTTGGGAAGGACGCCCACTGGCATTGACAGTAACTGCGACCTGTATTACCAGTTAAAATAATTGGATTTTTATAATAATTTTATTAAATTAGTTTAAATGATATAGTATTTTTAAACGGAGCTTTATTTCACCAAAAAAATATATCTTTCTATTTTATTGTAATTAAAGAAGCAATAGACCTGTAAATAACTTAATTGGAACGCATTTTAATGTAACCAATCAGAAACAGCCAACGCTGTGCTTCTGCCGAGTAATGTCAGTCGAATCAGCTACGTGTATTTTTCCGGTCCTTGTCCTCCTCGACTCTCTCATTTTGTCGGACTCGCTCATTCTACATAGAATAGTGCATATTCACCGGTGTATCACAAAATGTTTGGATCACATAAATTAATATTATTTTTAGGCGTAATTTATTTATGTAAAGCTGCGGAAGAAGATGTACTTGATCTTACAGATTCTGACTTCTCATCTGTGATATCTCAACATGATACCGCTCTTGTCATGTTTTACGCACCATGGTAAGTATAGCATAATTTTTAACACCTACCTGTATGTTCGTTTTATGAGACAGGGGAACGAATATCGTGAGACAACATTTTTGATTCATTATAGGTGCGGACACTGCAAAAGACTGAAGCCTGAATACGCCGTAGCGGCCGGCGTGCTTAAAAATGACGATACACCGGTAGCTCTAGCTAAGGTGGACTGCACGGAAGGTGGCAAGTCGACCTGTGAACAGTTCTCCGTCTCAGGCTATCCGACCCTCAAGATTTTCAGGAAAGGAGAGCTTTCACAAGAGTACAATGGCCCCAGAGAAGCCAGTAAGTAACTTATGCAAATGTACCCACTGGCTCTTTTCTAAATGGTGTGTGGTTAAATTTCTTAAAATGTTTCCTTAACCTATAACATTTCTGTAATAAAACTCATAATGCCCCACTAAATATTATTAACCATTGTCCTATTTTAAAGGACTACACGTTGGAAATTATTTCATATAAGTAGATAAAATTACTAATGTTATCTATTAATATTTATCTTTATTTGGTCAAAATTACTTTTAGTTATATCTGTATCAAATAACATCTTTATCAAGTAATTCATTCATGAGTCATCTGTAGTTATGTTACATTAAAATTAAAAAATTTGTATTGCACCAACAGATGGTATAGTGAAGTTCATGAGGGCCCAGGTTGGTCCCAGCTCCAAGGACCTCTTGACTGCGGCTGACTTCGATGCCTTCCTGTCCAAGGATGAGGTTGTTGTTGTTGGCTTCTTCGAGAAGGAAACAGACCTCAAGGGAGAGTTCCTCAGCACTGCTGACAAACTGCGTGAGGAAGTCATCTTCGGCCACTCATCTGCCAAAGCTGTACTTGATAAGTCAGGATTCAAGTAAGTAATAAATATATTTGGTACTTTGTTTAATAAAATGCCTAGATAAGGGACTGAAGTGACAATATTGGATTAAATTTATCTCCATTGAAGATAAAAAAATCAATTCAAGTATTAAATCACTTAACATATTAGATGGGTTATAAAATAAAAAAAACTGATTAGTATTTCAATATCATCCGCAAAGGTAATTTATAAATATTAATTATTTATGTAAATATTTTTTCTCAAAAGTTTCCTCAAGACCTTTTATTAGGCAGTTTAACAAGTTTAATACTACATTTTTCTTTAGACACTTCTACTCTATAATCTGCTGATAGATGTAGGTATGTTCTTTACATAAAAAAATATGCAATCCTAACATACATACCTATTGTATGAACAGTTGGAAAAGTTATTAACTTAATATATTTAACATAGTGTGTTAAATAATAATTAACATATTTTCCATTAGTAACAAATAATCATTAAATTACAACATCATCTTTTGTGGATACAGGTGTTTCAGCTATCTACTGACTCAGAAATATTATAATTTATTTTTTCTAAAGAGAAATATAAATCCTTAACATTACCTCCACATAATGTATATGAAACTTAGTTATTATCATATATTATATGTAACATCTTCTTTATACATAAAAAATCAACTGTACAAAATTGATAGTAAAATGACTAAGGCTATTTGCTAATAATTAATTGATGTTTTATAAATGTAGACAGTTGGTAGGTACCTATTAAATTTTTTAAAACTATTTTAACATGTTACTAACTACTCATGTTCCCTACAATTTGAGGTTTATCACAGGTGTCTATGGGTGGCAGCCTGGCAAGGAATGGTGAATGCGAATGTTAAAAATAAAATTAAAAATGTTCAAAATACAGAACATGTTAAATGTAAACTACTATTGTTGGATCTTAATCTTAATTCAATATTGTACTATTATGATAAATTATTAGTGAGAGAATAATAATTCATATAAATATAATTATGCAATTTTTATATTTCCAAATTTTGTTTATGATTTTGTCACAGTTCCTAAACATTGCTTTTATAGGTACCTAGTTTTTTCGAACTTCAGTAAATCAAATAATTTTTTATCACTAACCCAAAACTACAATTTGCACAGATATTACCTAGTTAAGGTTCCACAATCTGTAATGATGCCAATGAAATGGATATTCGCTATTTGAAATACTTTAGTAACGGTGCATTTGCCGCAGTTTCACACCTATTAATAATTATTATGTATGGAATTTTCTTCAGAAGATTCGAAAATGCATCATAATATATTAAGTTATAAAATAATTTTCTTTCGATTCAATTACAAAACAAACTAACATTTTGGGATATTTAGGGATTGGGGAAAAAAAGAAATAATTACTTCGATCCAATTCCACTAAAATAACACGGGGTTGAGTTAAATAATATTAAGGAAGTTGTTTCTCATATAATATTAGTCTCGACGGAAATTGAACTGTATGCAATGAAGTTAAATTGTTTAATTCCAGAGCACCTGTAGGTCTTCCTGTGAGCCCCTATATTTGTTCATAAAAGCTTTAATTTACTACACATTTACTTCCCTTCCCTCTAGATCACTAGCTGGGTATGTCTATGAGAGTAGTATAATGTAATGTTTTATTCCAATTGTATACACGTTGACTGAGGTGTGAATCCTTTTGTCTACAGGGACAATGTGGTGCTTTACCGACCGAAACGGCTGCAGAACAAGTTTGAGGACTCCTCAGTGGAGTACAAAGGACAGGGCTCCATTAAGGCGTTCATCAAGGAGAACTAGTGAGTTCATGTTGCTTTGTCTGTTTGTGTGGACTCATACTCGTTCAACTAGCGCACCTCAATTACTTGTTTGTCGCCTAGTTGGTTCTTTTTATATATTTATTCAAAGTACATACGATAGGTACATCCGTTTACATACGGTATGCAATAAAAAATGTTATCTAGACAGACTGGGACCGGAACTCGTATTAATGTACATACTGCATGATTTGAAATAATGTTATTTATATAATCCTACCTAGTGGTTACATGAAAACAAATACACATAATGTAACATATAAAAAAAAATAGTAGCAGTAGATAATAGTAATTTAACTAAGTTTGAAGTGTGTGAAGTGAACTTTTTATTTAATGTACATAACAGTCCCCTGTTAACAATCCCCTGTTCCACTAACGGTCTGTTCCCCTAGCCACGGGCTGGTCGGAGTGCGCACCAAGGACAACGCACGCGACTTCGTCAACCCGCTCGTCGTCGCCTACTACGATGTCGACTACGTTAAGAACCCGAAGGGAACCAACTACTGGAGGAACCGTGTGCTTAAGGTACAAAATCTAAGTCAAATCAATTTTATTCGAACTTTGTTTTTACAAACACTTCGAAAATCAAGTGAGCGGTCTCGGCAGAAGAAGCGGCAAGAAGCATGCTTCTCAGTACCTACATGTACTGAACATGTCACTTAACACTTATATTTGAAGTAATAACGTCTTATACATCGATGAACGCCGGCTTAACGAACGAAAAATTGTCACGTTCTGCCCGAGCCGATTGTGCAACGAGAGCGTAGAACAACTGATAGAGAGGCACGATCGGCCGAAGCGTTTGGCTTGTGACGCGACATCTCTCTTCTTATGAAGGTCATCATGTTTTATTATCTTCGGTAAATCGACTTGACTGAAAATATTTTTTATCTATTCATATACTGAATCTCGCTTTCGTATGCACTTAGCAGTATTATATAAAAGAAGCTTTTGGATCTTTCCAAGTCTTGATACAAATACAGACTTAAATTGTGCGATTGGTCACAACAGGTCGCAAAGGAGATGTCCGAGGTGAACTTTGCCGTGAGCGACAAGGACGACTTTACGCACGAGCTGAACGAGTACGGCATCGACTTCGCCAAGGGCGACAAGCCCGTGGTCGCCGGCCGCGACGCTGACGGCAACAAGTTCATCATGAGCGAGGACTTTAGGTAATTACCGCTGACACTAACTATGCCTTGCCCTATCTGCCTATTTCCCCCTTGCCTCATCGGTCTCTTTCGTCCTTGCCTCATCTGTCTCTTTCCTTCTTCCCCATCTGCCTCACTCCCCATTGCCTCACTTTCCTCTCTCCCCCTTGTCTCGTCTACCTCATCTAGCTCCCTCTCTCTTGCTCCATCTGCCTGCATCATCTTTATCTCATCTACCTCACTCTCGTTTCCCCGTTTTACTCCCACATCAACTCACTTTTAAAATGGAAGACTATTTTTTCAAATGTTTGCTAAAATGCTAACAATGGTTTATGAAAAGTACTGTATTTGTAATCAGTCCTTATCAACAGTTACGCTTCAGTTGAAATTCTTATTACAGTTTAATGGCGCTACATGCAAGCGATTTTATCGTATTAACGCTGTTTAAAGTAATTTAAACATTATTACGGCATAATTCAGTGTGGTTAAATACTAAAGTTTGTGATAACAATAGAATGCTATTTTACGACATATGTTATTCATTTGGTGAATACAAGAAGAGTCTTGCTGAGCCTCGTGACTATTTCTCATAGTGCTCATATTTCGATATTAACAATTATTATGTAAATATTTATAAATAAAAAAAATGTATACAAATACCACTATACAATAGCCGCGTTCGGACTGGCCGAGCAGCCTCGCGCGGCTGCCTCTGACTTTTGCCGCGGGACAGTTGCCTGTTCTATTTTGAGGCGGTATGTGCGTTTTCCTCGGCTGAGGCACGTCCCGATTGGCCGAGCACTTGCTTCACGCGGCAGTCCGGACGCGGCTAATGACATGCAATAAAATAGGAAATAAATCACAAGCTCGCATACATAATAGATTTAACATATATTCCAGCATTGAGAACCTGCTGGCTTTCACCAAGGATCTGGTTGACGGGAAGTTGGAGCCGTTCATCAAGTCGGAGGCAGTACCAGAGTCCAATGATGGACCAGTGAAGGTGGCTGTAGGCAAGAACTTCAAGGAGCTGGTGACTGACAGCGGTCGCGATGCGCTTGTCGAGTTTTACGCGCCGTGGTGCGGACATTGCCAGAAACTTACCCCGGTGTGGGAAGAGCTCGGAGACAAGGTAATGTTTATGGGATTCCCCAGTGTCCTTGTACTGATAAATAGGTCACGGTGTAATATAAAAAAATAAATAAAGTGTTTTGTATAAAAAAATATACTTCGGTACTGGCTTACTACTGGCCTAAGGAGTATTTATATGTACATTAAGAGGGTAAAATTTTTGTAGACCAGATACTACAACAATGCCAAAGACAAGTGAGAATAAAAATAATCAATACCTTCTTTACATTTT
>DWKA01001281.1:0-12833 GCA_018249155.1 Panoquina ocola ocola | reverse complement strand
GATACCTAAAAACGACTTCTGCGCATCTATCTGTCTCTTTCTTTCGGCTGGCCAAGTTCCTTGGCCTAACCTATAACGACGTTAGATTCGTTTACTGGTTCTACCATCCTGCAAACTATACAATGCAAAAACATTTTACAATTGATGCTAGAAAGAGTCAGCAATATACTATACGTCGTATGATAACCGTGGGAGTAAACTGTGGTACAGATTCCGGGGATATTCAAGAAAAAGTCTGTTCAACGCAAACACATTTCAAAATAAAATTTCTGCTAGAAACTTAGAGTCAGGAAGGGAAAAAGTTAAAAAATAATACTCTTCATAATAATTATGATTATCGTGGGTGTTAAACTAGGTTGTACCGGTAACAGAACCCAGAGATTTCCTAGGAACGGGTAGTTCGAGGTTCGTCTGTTTTGAAGGCACATTATGAGTCTTCCCTGCTTAGGCTTTGGCACACATAGTATGATGATGAAAATTACTCTTTAAGTGAAAATTTAGTATCTCTTCTATTCACCATTGAGAAGTTCTCACGTCTGAAATCAACCTCAGTACATTATCAGGTCATACCAGTCATAAAGGTTCATTGTCAACATAATTAAAACAATAGATCGATTTTCAACTTCGTATCAAAAAAAGCAAGGAAATCTAATTCAACTTACAAAATAAACCTAGCAAGAAAATACCAAGTTTTTAAATTAACAATAAAAGCTTTTAAAACCAGGCCACGTCTACGTTCCCCAAGTCTATGGCACCAAGAGTCGTGCGTCGCACAAACACTGCTATTTCGTGTTTGCAAAAAGAATCCGTGTAAGCGTTGCCGCAGTAATAGGATTTGCTTAAGCTCATTATCTTCCAAGCACGACCACTTTTAAAGCAAAAGTATAAGTTCGCTACAGGTGTGCAGCGCCACCGAATTCGGCGTTCGAAATTGAAAACTTGATTCTTAACTTTCGAGTTGGTAATTCAAATTGTGTTTGGTTTTGTTCGGGAAGTTTTGACATCGACTGTAATAATCAGAAATGAAAATTGGGCGGGCAGCGTACTGTGAAATCACTCAGAACTTTCTGTGGTTCGTTTTAGCGAATGAGTGTTGTCGAGTACCCACTGAAATTAAACAGGCGGGTTAAGATTCCGAGGGTATTTAAGTTATATAAAAAGTTTCTTTGTTGGGTACTTCGAAATTTGAAATTTCTTATTGGATTTACAACTTTATACATTTGTTCTAAGTGACTTAAGTCATGTGATATGATAATGGTATATGAATATTTCAGAGATTAATACGATTGATGTAAGCATTTATAAAGCAAACCGATGGTCACTGACCGTTAGGGACCTTGCATAGGTCTGAGAGGTTTAAAAATGATATTAAAAGTGTACTCTACCAAACTTGCATAACTGTATCGTGTGAATCAAATCTCAGGTAGCGATGGTTTAACATACCTACTTAATTGTTGAATTCCGTTAAATTGTTATCGGATTTCACAGATAGCCGGTTTTTGACATTAAAATTCTTAAAAAGGAATTTAAAAGTTATGATATCAATACCGTAAACAATGTATTATTTATTAAAAGCAAATAAATGTTTATAAGTATTAATTATTCTGTTTTCGATTTTATCGTCGTGAAGAAAAGAAAACCATAAAAATTAAGCTTCATTAATAAAAACTTGTGTTTATGTAACTAATTATAACTTGAGTTTTATTGTAATTGGAGACGGCGGCGTATGGTCCAAGTGAGATAAAATAATATTAATTGAGCAGGCTATAACGATAGATAATTTTGATTGATTGTTATTGATAACATTGATAGGGACAAAATTATGTTGAATTTTTCGATAGGAGAGGTTTTCTGCTATGTTCTAATGCAACGATCTGTTTTATTCGTCTGTCATTGATTACATCTATCTATAACTAAGTTAGATTTGACTGTTCAGTTGTAATGATTGAATTTAATTGATTTTCACTTAGTTTCTAATTTGAATATTCTGTATTCACGGACTTCTGTATAATGTTCTCAAATGTGTAAAAAGGCTGTCAATCCATGTTCAGCACTATGGAATATTAACTCTGCCCTATGGAAGCACTATGGAGCATTATGGAATGCTAACTATTGACATTGGAGGCTGAGAAGTATAGTAGGTAGTTTAGAAAAAATATGGAATAAATAGTTTAGAATAAATTCTAAGTTAAATTTAGAAATAACATATAGCTGTGGATTTTGTAAAATAAATAAATAAATAAATGGATTGATTTGATTTTTTTTACTCAATTGCTGACAAACCCGCTAAACTTTGAAATTTACTACTCGCCCTTCCCATTTGTCACGCAAAAACACCACCAACGCGTTGTCAGCCTTAAAAAAATTGCGTACAGTAACTTACTCCATAAATATGTCCTCTAAATCCAAGCTTGCCTTCAGTCTTGTAATGAGACGCCCACACGCCTGACCAGAAAATTCATTGTTAAACATTTTCCTTCACTAAATTTCTTTTATATCCTATTCCTACATTATATGACACGGCTTTGGCAAGTCGCCTATCTAATTCTTTACCTAGTATACTTGAACAGAAATATCACTATGCACAAGGGTGAGTCAGGGAAACTTGGCAATGAAGTCTTAGGCCAAGAATTGTGAGAGATTACCAAATGCATTCTTGTTTGCTTTTTATGTATTGGATGATAAATTGTTGAATCATCTACGTTATAATAATTATAATATGATATTTAGATTAACGATTTCTCTTATCTGTCAGTTTTAGCTAATTCACATATTTCGAACTTTTTCTTTTTCATATTTTTTGTTTTGGCATACAAAAGTAAAAAATGCCATAAGCATAGTCTACTTCAGTACTCGATACTATATTAAAGTAGTTTTTAATGATTACTATAAGTCTTGTCAACAAATACCAAAGAAAAAAAAAACTAAAGAGAATCTGTTGATAAATATAGACAGCTACTACTCAATAACTTGGTTTAAAACTGTCCTAAGTTTTATTCCTAGAGAGAAACGATCTGAATATTTTTCGTTCTCGATCTAAATAAATGCTTGTATTTTTATTTCCGTCTTGATAAAAAAAAACAATTATTTTTATAAGATAATTTTCGGCTTCCTCATAATTTAAAACCGCATCATGATTTCAAAGTCCAAAACCTACAAATTAAGACCCATCTAAAAGATCACCGAATACGAGAATAATCATTTTACAACAATCATCAATCATTTCCGCTACAACCTCATGCCTCACACCAACACGTTCTAAGCCTCCCACGACCTCCCGTCAACTTACGAGTGTTGTAATTTAATTACGTTCGTATTCTGTAATCGAGTGATTTACTATCACCTCATCATCGTCGTCATCATTGTCAGTAATTAGGGGTTCGACAGTGACCTTCTTGATCTTAAACTCATCATTATGTTGATGTATTTATGACTGTCACAAAACAACAATAACGAATGAGCATGCAAATAAATTATAATTAGTAGCCAAAAACCTGCTTTTAACTGTGAAAGTTAAGCCACTGTGTTGTTCACCATTGAGGAGTTAACTTGTATGGCAGCCCTGAATAGGTATGTAGTTATTGTCAGGTATGTATTGTTGTCAGAGCTACAGTAAATTGTTAAATTTCAACTTCAAAGAATAAGATAAAGCAGTTTTTATTAAATTCCAAGATTTCACTCAAACTAACAATCGAACAAACATTGGAATATAAATTGAAGAATCAAATGTCACAACTTGAATAATATAAATTGAAAACCAAAAAGACTAGCAACCTTTTTATTTCTCGTCGTGTATCTCTAAAAACGTAATACGATCCACACCATCATTCATTTGATACATTAAACATACAGTTTTAAGTAGCTCGATGAAACGCTCCCACAGCTAAATGTTCGATTATAGCTGTTTAGACACAAGCCGCATCTTCCGACAAAACAAATCTAAATTCCTCCGCATTGCTAATCCATTTCATAGATTAGAAATATTGATGCAAGTCCGATAAAAACAATTGATCGATTAGCTCGGCTGCCCTCATAAAAGCAGCTTGCCGCTTTATTAATCTGCGGCCGGCCAGTATCATCACTCAAAGTATTTTTTTTATCTGTAACTGGTATGGGACCATGAGACGCTTGATAAACATTAATAGCAGATCCTTCTTCGTCTTTTACCGCTGAATTAGTCAACAAATAATTGCGGACATAGGTGTTAAGTGAATCGGCAATAAAACTATAAAATATTCATTATTCTCGCATTTTATTGCTAAGTGTGAAAATTTCTTGGTGCGAAATATTGTTAGCTGTTTCATTATGCATTGTTTTAAGTTAATTAGTCGTAGAAACATTTATTATTTCGGATTTAACACCATTCTCGTTATCTTGAGGGTGTCATAAACTAATGGATGGAGCTTCAATAAAACTGACAACAGTGTTATCACCTACATATGTGTTTATGAGAAGTCTGAATAGGTCTTTATCGTCATAAACTGCGTGGCCAATTTACATGAGTTTCTTATAAAGCTAACTTACTATCTAATGAATGAACGTATCTATCGTTACGGATGTCAGCCTAAACTGAATAATATAAAAGTGTAAAGGATTTTTAAAACATTATTCTTTAAAGGGGCTAAAAAAGTGGTAAATGTTTTTTATCGGTATAAAAGGACCACATCATATTTCCATGAACAAATTACTAGGTACGTTTTATTTTCACGGGTCATAACCTATTTAATGGTAAACAATACCAAATCTATTGAGAATTCAAAAATACTTTAATTATTACCAATTACTTAAGCTATTCGTTTAACGAGTAATTTATCAACATCATTCAAACTGTCACTTTAATTATTTGTATTAGAAGCATTAGAGTCAATGTGGATATAAAAACAATGTAGGATATCTCTATAACATATTCTCAGTCCACCGCCAGTAATCGAATATGAGATATCACGGACGCGTTGTGAGGTATTAGGCAAGATTCTCACTCATTTTGGATTAAACAGAATTTCATAAATCGTAGCTAACCGGGCAGGTAAAAACCCACGACAATGCTAAAGTCAGGCTCTATAGAAAAGGTGACTTAGGTTTAATCTTATTGTTTTCATATTCACTCATCTCTAGTAAGGCTTTGGCTCGGCGCCAACCGGGCATATAAAATATGTTCTTTTAATACCGGTCGAGTTAACGCGATTAGGATGATATAGTAGAGAGGGTAGAAACAATATCGCAAAAAGCTTCGCTTGTTTCGGTATCTTTTACGGCAATTTCCTTTTAGCTATTTTGTGCGTGGATCCAATAAATAAGTTGTCTTAATATTCATAAAAAATTGGAATAGTCTTATTTTTGCTCGGAAATTTGGGAAATTTCTCAGCTGAGATGTAGTGAGCTATAAATTAAAGAGAGCAGAGCGGAGGATGGTTTTGATGGGATTAGTTTTTTAAATATAAACCCAGGGTGGGCTCGAATTGTTTGAAGAGTTCGAGAGGAACTCGCTTGCAGATGTGTTATAATTAAGTGTATGGATAATGTATAATTCTTCTATAAAGTAATATCCATATAAGGTGTAAATAAGTTGACTAATTGACTAATCGAATAAGTGCACATTTGAAAGCAAGTATTAGTTTGTGTTTCATAAGAAAATCCCCAAAAGTGAACATTGTCGATGCAATTAATGTAACTTGATTTTAAATAACAAGATCCAAAAATATATCTTTAAATGGAATAAAAAATGAACTATTCGTTGCGTGAGAGAGAATGTGTTGAGGCATTTTGCTATACCACGTTTTAATACGAGTATTCCCGAATTTTGAAGTTGTGTTAGTTGGGTTTATATCAACCTAAATAGAAAAGCGGCTACTAAATCTTATTATTTTTTTAATTAAAAACGGTTATTGAAAACAATTTAACAAAGAACGTGTCGATAAGGAGTGGCTATTGAAGTATCCAATTATTATCGAAGATAATTATGACGACGCTGTGATAATGCATTGTTCCAGGTCTTTTATTCTCTAAAAAGATCTTGCGCTGAGTCTAGACTTAACACTTCAATTGGTCTTTATAATGAGAAGCTTTACCTAACTTCTTAACGAATCGTTTTCAAACTAAAAAAGTCCGTATTCTTTGACCTTTGAAAATCTTTTTCATTCAAGGTTCTTTGTGTTTCTTCCTTTTCATTTCTAATTAGAAACTATCGGAGGACTCGCATTCGGAACACCTCAAAGCTTTGTTCCAACGTTTCAAGTTTAATTTCATTCCGCTATTACATTATTTGCGTTCCGTCTTTTAAATGTTAACTGGAATTATTCAGTATTGAACATCGCGGGCCTCCATTTGTACAAGTGCACCGCCATTTCCAATGAAGCGGCATTAAATCTAAAATGCCATGATCGCTCTGCATAACATAGGATCGGTCGAAACAAAACGAATCCGACCGGCCATAAAACACATTTGCGGTTAACCCGACCATTTTCTCTAATACGGTTTTAATTTCAATAAAAACACGACGTCTACTTTTTCGAACAAAACGAACAGCACCTGTTACTCTCAAATTATATGATTGGGACGGCCGTGTCTTGGTACGACATTTTTTTATCATGCGTGTTCGAAGTTTGAATTTGAACGTTTTCTGTTGGGAGCGATGGTGGCGTTTCGTACGGTGTTGCCGTGGAAAGAATTTGTTGATATGGGTCTTTTTTTTTTCTTTTTTTTTGCTTTGCCCTGCAGGCAGGAAGCGAGGCGGTCGTTCAGAAGTGTTTACATGCTTGTGCTTTTCTGTTTGGTTTAGGTCTTTGACTGCATTCGACTGCGTGCGGTTTTGGCGCGAACTTGCCGGACGTATGCGTTTTTGCTCGTCTGTTAACTGCTAATCAAATATGGCCAGTTTTGCTCGTGGGCACTTTTCTTAAATTTGTAAATTGTTAATTTGTGACAGCTGCGCGTCATTTGCCAAGCATAATATTATGTTAAAAGAGGAATTGAAAGTGCGTTTAATTAATTTTAAACGGTGCACGTAATAGTCGTCAGTTACGCATTATTACGGTTCTGTAACAAGTTTTTTGTTAGTCTTTTATAATCCTTTGACATCACGATCGCGATTCATTCTAGTTTTATGGTTATTTCGTTGTGGCAATATTGAGGTTTCTATTGCTTGACCTTGTCCGACTTAAACATACCTGACTTTTCTTTGTAGAACTATCAGCTTCGTTCACGTAGACGTAATACCCTTTCATTATCTATAATCACCCGTTACTGGTAAAAGAAATCTGAAGTTGGGCACGATTTCTTGAACTATAAAAACATACAAATGTGTCAATAGAAGTTATTTTTTGTTTACAAATAGAATTTTAGAGCTTTCCAAAGTTTTGTTACGGCATACTTCAAGGCGATATTTTTGTTCCTCCACTTCTTACTGCAGACAAAAGTCACGTTTCAAACTTACGGAGAATTAAACTATAAGAAGTAGAAATCGAAACGTCACAAACCAAAATGAAACAAAAGTCGGGCGGCGACAGTAGACCGTTGACATGTATTAATGATGGAGCAGAGGACATGAAGAGATAAATAGTCGGACCATTAATGAGATAAAAACGTGAGTAACGTTATTTCTGTTATTCCTATGGTATTTAGACCGTTGGATTAATGGTAATAAGTGTTAGTATAATAAACGATACTAATATTGGTTACATTTATTATAATATTTAAACTCCATAATTGTTTTAATTAAACAGAATAATATTAGAGTATAAAATAAAGTTTCGGTATGAAAACTTCTACTTTACGTCTGGAATCTATTAAATCTTTTCGTTGATATAGCATTGAAATAATAGTAATTATATTATGTAAATCTTATGTTCGCTTCGTAATCTATGCTAATTTAGTACTATTTTAAGAGCGTAGATGTAAATTGATAAAGTTTGAGCATTTGCAATTCTGCAACACTTTCTATTTCTTGAAGTTCTATTATCATGTGCTTAATAGAACAGTTCAATTATTCTTAGATGGCGACGTTATTGTTCCTGCGATGTTATAACACTGCCATTGTACGTTATCTTTATTGTCGTTATCATTATCATCAATTACGTCAACATAACGTCGATACTTAACCACCTCTCTGCCAGTAATTGTGACATTTGTTACATTTATTGCCTCGTGTTCGGATATTAAGAAATTACCCGTAGCCTGAGGCGGGGCAAACTTTATTGTACCTATATCTCTATTATTTGGAATGACTAGCACAGATTGTGGCTGTGGTTGTCAGTTATGGGCTACTTTACGAATTTGCAGTATTCATGTTACTTTTTTACATTTATCCTTGTGTAGACTATTATCTGCTGCATGAAATCTTCAAATCTTTTTGTTATTATGAACATTTGTAACCAATTTCAGTTTGATGTTACTATGTATATTTATAATCTAAATTGAAACATGTAATCTAAATACTTATATTATAAAGTACTACTCGGTTCACTCGGTTACACCAAGTAATGCTTAATGTTAGTTTGACAGTTGGTTAAATAAAAAAACTTAAGCAACAAATTCAGCGCCGGTATTTCGGATTCCAATTTTAATTCATCTTTGGAACACATTCAAGCATCGAATACCCAATTGCACACAATCGCCGGGCTTGCAAATGGCAGTACCGACGTGTAAAACCCGTGTAGACCGCAATCGCGTACCGCATAAGACGCGCTTCTCAAGTCTACTATTAGTCCGATAACGGTCACCGTATCTGCTCTCAAGATCTCTTCCTACAGCATTGTACTGTCTATTTCGTTCATGTTAATATCTGTAGTCTTTTAATTATTATATCTCTACATACCATGCTCTTGCTCTCAAGCCGTTGCACGCTAAAGTGGGGGCCGCATGCGTTAGCTATGATTATTTTGTTTAAAACGTTATGCGGTTCTTTATTTAAATCTTGTTTGTATTTCTGACACTCGGTTGCCGCTGTAAATCAAGATAGCTGTCAAATAACTTTACTTAACCTTAAGTTAACTTTTGTTATCGTTAGATTGTGCAATCGGCTCTGTAAATAAATTGAAGTCGTTTGTTTTAGAGGTTATACTTTACAAGGAATTGGAAAACCTTAATATCGTAATAGTACTATTATTACCTGTATTTTTCGTTATCTTATTTTAGCTTTACTATTATTTTACCTTATCTTACCTTACTGTACAATGATTTTTAGAAGTATCTGTTTGTCTGTATATTCCGTCTGTTTATCCGGTAACTTGAGAGATTGCATAATAGATTTTTATATGGGATTTTACGCATATATTAGAGTAACTATTTAGTGTAACTATTTTTTATTAATCGAGTGTGGTACATAATTATGCACTGAACTTGTAAGGGTGTCTACGAGTTTAAAATATAAATGAATAACACAAATCATCGTTAAAATGCAATTAAACATTCATAGAAATCCATTTCTAATCCGAATATAATATATTCAGTGTAATCAACCGGGGTAGGCGTAGTTAAACTATTTTACTGTGAAATAAGACTGGTTTGCAGAAATGTAGGTATTATATTCCTCGAGGAGGGCCAACTTACTACTTTATTGCTGTTCCTTTATTAAGATACTATCCGGAGAGTATTTATTCAACGTCTTCATTTACCTTGTTGTTCTACTGACAGATTCAAAGCTATAAGCTATAGTAATAAGCGAAATGATGTTTAATTTTACCCAGGTACATATTTTGTGATAGTCAATCGTCGAATTTCACAGAAAATGTTATCGGAAACTGCTTATCAATACGCATTAAACATTAAATACTCATTTTTTTACGAGAGCGAAGATTTTGTTATTAAGTTATTATTTCCTGTAAATAAATATAAGGTTCGAGAAAATGTTTTGTATACCATTACAATCTACCTTTTAAATGTCTTTAATTAATAAAAATTACTCATTTTCTTTCGTATCTTGGTAGCAGGTAATAAAAATGCTCACACAGTTCATGTTCTTTTCTATCAAACCAAAAAAAGAAATACATTAAAAAAATTGCTTTGAACTCGCTACTCGTGTCCAGCCAGCGATGAGACGCGCACACTCGACGCTTCTATTACAGATAACGGTCAATGGTATCTGGTCCTTAGATCTTTACTTATAGGAAATATGTATAGTTGTCTGTGTGCGTGAGTTATATTTATGGGTGTTGTCGATATGCGTAATACTGGTCTCGGCGGCTTATTATGGTCATCAGAGGAACATTTTATGCGGTGTATTATCTAGGAGTTATAAGTCACTTGTGTAATAACTGTGAGAGCTGATGATGAATAATGGTAATGAATAAACTGTCACATTTATGCGGTGTGAGTTATAGTAGTGGGCACGTAACTTGGCAAGAGTCTGAAAGAGTTTTTTTTGTAAAAATTACTTCGGCGCATCTAACTGTCACTTTTAAACTTTACCAAATTACGTCTGGAGTGATTATTTATGTGAATAGCTGCCATAGGAGACGAGTCAATGATGGTAAGTGTTCACGCATCGACATTTTTAAACACTTATCGCCAATACTTAAACTTTATTTACATCTTGCATAATTTATTTATTAAGCAGTACTGTTTTATTTACTATAGGTCAAAATTATAAGACTCAAATGTTTTACCTACCTATTCTGGTTTCGTAGATCAAAGGTAGTAAAAATACCTTTCTATTATGAACACAATTATAATTAGATGCAAACAAACTCGGATTCGAACCTGGGTAAATGACCGATGCCCAAAACACTTGTCCATCACTAGCATAAAAAAGTTAAGTGTGAAAATTTTGTAAACAAACACTCCCCGATCCCGAAAGTCTGTTATCTTTAGATTATCCTTCGGTTAAATAAAGAAAGACTGCTGTTAATGTTGATATTAATAGCGTTCAATGAACGGCTGATGTACTTACTTATACAGGGTGAATCCATTAAGTTTAGGCGGATTTTTAAATAATAAACATACTTAAAGCGTTACATAATTATATTTCCTAAACGATTTTTTTTGGTTACTTCAAAATAAGACAATTCATCAGAAGTAATTTTAACTACATGCGATGAGTCGGTAGTGCAATAGAAAATACCTAATTGATTCAGTGTTGGCAGTCTACTGACTGAAGTTAAAAAATGTTTTTTTTTATTATGGGTATTAATTTTCAGATGCGTTAGATAGTGTTAGATTTATACGATTATTGTTCTGTTATGTACCAATAGTATATTTGCTTTGTTCACATCCCTATAATTATGTATTTATAAACTTGTAATACCTCAATAACATAGATAACGGCTCTAAATTAAGTTTCAATATTACATTAAAGTTTAACGAGAACACCCTGTATCTATACCATGTTCGTGACGTGATCCAGAAGACAATTGAGGCCAAATCTCAGAAATAGTGTACAATGATAAATCGTAAGATGCGATCTTGTGAGTTAATCTCGAGATTTTATAGTATTCGATTGCAGATGACAGATAGAAGAGATGTATCTTCTTGATAGTGATAAATTTATCTTTATATTACGAGTTATTAATTGCTCTGGTAGGCTTTAGAAATGTTTTTAAACTAATATGCATACAATAGGGTGATCGTTCTAAGGCTGCCTGTAAAAATGTAAATTCGTTCAGTACCGGCTTTATGACAAAAGTTATTGAACTTTAATATACGTTATTTTGTATAGCCTTCTTACTTAGTAATATAACTAAGTTGCGAAGTAAATACGTGACTAGATCTAGTGTAGATACAGTGTAAAATCGAAGGTTAAATCACATCTTTGAGCCTCTATTGTGTTGATAAGTAACTTAGGTAATGATTATTTCTGCAACCGGCCCATTCTAAGAAAATTAATGTTTCTGTTAAATAAAAAATATCGCTGGTACAATGTCAGCTATGGTGAAGAAAGAAAAAGATTAATAAAAAAATTGATATCCATATGTATGTTTTTAAGTAAAATTAAAATATCCAAATAAAAAATCAAAAATTATGTATTTGAAAACGAAAACTTTTATCTGAAACCATTCAACCAAAGGAGTGTCATAAGTGTAAAACCTGTAAAATATCTGTTAGATGTAATAAAAATAAAAGTCCGCAAATATAATACAATACCCTTCGTGGAATACCAAGATATTCTATTTTAACCAGTGACTAGAGTAAGAGCCAATATTTGTTATTTGTTATTCCCAACAATATATCATTGTTACATTCGACTTGTTGACTTTTCAATGACCACATAAAACGAACAATGAATGACTGATAAGACAACAAATTGTCAATACTCTAATTACATTCGATTATAAACTTTATTGGTAAGTGATAAGGTGTACTTTAGGTTTTTTGAAGTTTACCTATGGTATTGGAATTATTAAGCTGTATTTTTGTAAGGTTTGTGATAGAGGACCCAAATTAGACCTTAATTCATTTTGTGAAAGGTTACTTCACATTCACAATAATAAATGTTTTATTTTAGATCTCTGTATTAGTAAAATACTTAAAATAAACATTTAATTTCGCTATCTCGACTTAAAACTCGTATTACTCGTATCAGAGTGGTTATTTAGGAACCAGGGCCCGATTTAATAAACGTGACAATTCGACATTTATATCAATTTTGGACAAATATCTAAGCTTAACTGTCGCGACAAGTGGCGTTCAATAAAGACGAAAGTTACGTCCAAATGCGACAATTTAAATACTGACAAAATTGTCAGCAAAAATACGTTCAATAAAGACGACAATTGTCAGATTTTACCTTTTAATTCAATTCGACAATTTTCAAAATTCGACATATTTCTAGATTTGTCGACTGTCATTGTCGCGTTTATTAAATAGGCCCCAGGTATATTTAAAGTATTAAGAATTCATCA
>DWKA01001280.1:0-12836 GCA_018249155.1 Panoquina ocola ocola | reverse complement strand
AGAGGAAGTTATTCAATTTTTAACTTGAAACTTAATAGTTTAAGGTGAATTATTTTGTATAAAATAAAAACAGAAGTATCGATAAAGTCATACCTATATTAAAAGATCCAAGGGATATTAAACCAAATAAGATTAAATTAAGGTTTAATCGCGAATCATGTTTTTTTGTGGTCGGCTTTAATAGTTGCCAAAATTATTGCTATAAAAAGGAAAGCACAGTATGAATGATTTTATTGACTCGTACTATAGTAACATAAGGCCTAAACACAAGGTTTTAAAAAAAGGATAAGGTTTTGTTTATGGCTGAATTTGTCAATTGAGTTTCAAATGTTTCAATTAACTATTATTTAAATTTCATAATTATATTGAGTTGATTGAAATTTACATCTTTTATGGTAAATCTTAAAGGTTTAAAAGAAAATTCATCCCTAGCCAGGCCTATATACAAAAGGCGCCAAGCCGCCCGACCGTGCGAGATTTTTTCAGGCGAGATAATAAATAACTCGTCCTATGGGGCCTTTTTATCTGCTTCTATTTACATATAATTAATAATTTATTAAAATTATGTATCATCTTTTTTAATGGTTATTTTATATGTATAGTTAACGGTTAAGTCCTTGTGGTAAATAAGAAAATAGATTGATAATAACTTATTACGGGTACGTATAAACATCAACTTAATTAAGTAAATTAAGACTCTCAAATGCACTGCTCCATTGTCAATTAAAAAATATTGTGAAAGAAGTACTTAAAAACTGCGTGAGTATTATGAATTTATGAAACAGTCCTTAGACCAGATGAACTCAGTGTTATTTGGTAGTAAAACTACACTATAATAATAATTAATAATGTATAGTACTTCGATGAGAATTAATAAGAACAAAATAAAATCAGGGTTACTCAACTCCTTTTTAATTTCAAAATACGCTAATTAATTTTAGTATCGATCATTTGTGTTTAAGTTTAACCGGACTAACGCTTGATAGCAACTGACTGTGAGCGTCGTATTACGAAATTAAAAAATAAAAAGTACAAATTCAAAATTTATACATTCTGTACCTACTCAGTAATTATACCTACTACTCATTTTTTACACTATGCAATGTATTTTAAAGTGTTTAACACTTTTACTTATTATTAATTAATTTGCACTTAGGTTTGTCAAAATATAAAGTAGGTAAGTAATTATTTAAATACAAAAAATTGCCTGTACGTAATATAATAAAATTACTGAGTTAACAATGGTTTTCTGTAACTATTATAAATACATATTTGTTATTTAAGTACGAGAAATGCTCCTTATTGTCTTAAAGTTCGTTCGATTTGTCTTGTAAGTTGTAAGCTACTCTGGTCTTTAATGAAACATGTAGGTACATCACTTGTGTATAAATAGATGTATTTTTTAAGTAATGTAAGAATTAATGACACCTTAATACCTACTCTGAACGTTATACTTATGAACAAGAATTATAATTATATAAATAACGTGATATTTTGCGAAAATTAGTCGTAAAATTATTTAAAATATTAGACAAGTTTTTTTTCTACCACTATAATGTTTTTGAAACTAATTTGAGTCATAATAATAATATAGTACATAGATATTGCTTGTTCAAAATGGTATAACGTGTATTACCTTATTACATTATTCGATTATAGATAATAGAGATTGGGGATTCGTTAAAAACGAGTACAATATTATAATGTTACAATTTTTGAGCTAAGCGTTTAGTATAGTAAATTATCAATAATAACGAGACAATTTGTAATTAAGGATACGTATTTTGATTACGTAGTAACTGTTATTTTTTTAATGTGTGTGTTTGAAGACCTGCATGTCATTGGAAAAATGAAACGAATTGTTTTAAATAACGATTAATCCATTGCCTTTACGTAGCAATAATGTAAACCGGTTTATAGACTTTTTAATAATTATAACTTCACAGGTGCCATATTAAACGCTTTTATACATTATTTTGTATGAAACTATAAGTTTGCCGAAGATTAAAATAA
This sequence comes from Panoquina ocola ocola, assembly GCA_018249155.1. Lineage (NCBI taxonomy): Eukaryota > Metazoa > Arthropoda > Insecta > Lepidoptera > Hesperiidae > Panoquina > Panoquina ocola. Next base: position 10,823 of record DWKA01001280.1, on the reverse strand, counting down.
ATGCCTATTTAGGAAAACTCTTTTTTGTTTTATTTAAGAGATTCAATTACTTCATGAATTTATTAAAAAAACAGGACATATTTTCACAAGTTTCCACGTTGTGTATTATGAAGCAATAAAGTTTAACAAACATAATATTATAGAACAAAAGTGGAAGTTGGTGTAGTAAAACAACGTAAAAAACATTAGACTTAACTTAAATTAAAAAAAAAACAAAAACTCAGATGGTTTGAGAATCAATAATAAAATTCCGTAAAATACAATAAAATATAGAATAGATTACATTCTGCACCACTCATTATTCTGTTGTTATCAAACGAAGCCATTTCAACAGGAGCGTGGAGATCTCATTTGCAATGGGAGCGTCGCAAAGAGATATTTTAATGCAACCCGAGACAAGTGCACTTACCCGATATGAATAATATTACAGAATTCAAATCAAAATGTGTCTGAGCGGTGAACACGCCCGGCACCTAATATTTGATATCCGTTTGTTAAAAGAAAAGTTATAATGTAAAATTACACAATCTTACGTGTATTTTGTAACTTTACACTCTTGTAAACTAAGTAGGTACATCGTCATATGAGTAAGAAGTATTTAAGAAAAAAATTAATTATGATCTTGTGTAAATCTAAGTACCTACTACACTAAAAGCGAAAAATAATAATTAGATCCACAATGAAATCACACAGACTTCACAAGCCGCTTTTGTTCATATTTTGTGTGTTTTTTTAGATAAAATCGGAGCGTATAGTCAACTACAAGTAACTTGGCAAGAGTCTGAAAGAGACGTTAGATGCGCAGAAGTAGTTTTGCTCTTCTTTTAGTTTTGAGCATCTAACTGTCTCTTTCAGACTCTTGCCAAGTTACTTGTAACTGACTATACAGGATGATACCATTCAGCGTTATTAGAACTACCTAGGTACAATTGGCACGCGAGCTTATTGCCGAGTAAAGGGGGGGAGCACAAATAATTTTGAGCTTTAATGACACTGTATTAAAGACGGCGGGGTGACGTGTGACGTCAGGAATCTCGGCAATGAACTCGCGCGCGAACTATACATATAGGTATACCTACTTACTTATGTATATTTAAGTCAAATTAATTATTCTGATTCTTAATTATCATTTGACAATTCACTTTAAATTAAACTCGAGAATAGTACTGTAATGTTTGGTTAATATTAAAATAATGAATAATATATTATTTTAACATTTATTTAATAATTAAGGTAAATTTATTTTGGATTAAATATATAAGTATATGAAAACAACACTAATCACAAGATAAACACTATTTAAAAGCGCTTGTCATTTTGTCGGAAATTTGAAATAAGGCCGCGTCGGAAATCCAATAAAAATTCCGGTCCAGCTCGGTGTATTAAAATTTTAATAATACCGTTACCCTAATTTATTTTCCGCTCGCAAAATGGGAGAGCTTGCGGGATTATCGGGAGACATAGGTATTTTCATTACAATTAGTTGCCGAAAATAATACTATTATAAAACCCACTTCATTCCCTCTACCATATATTCTTTATTCACGTCTAGTTTTCGCTCGCGGCTTCGCCCGCGTGGAATTTCGACTAAACCTTTCTTCTAATTTGACGCCAACGCCATCTAATAATAAAAAGGAATGCATCAGGATTATCGGAATAAAAAGTATTCTATGTATTCTTTCAGGTTATAAACTACCCATGTTTCAAATTTCGTCAAAATTCGTTCATCCGTTTTTGCGTGATTGAGGAACAAACATACAAAGTTATAAACTTTCACGTTAATATAATTTATAGGATAATTCTTAATTATCTTTATTTATTTTTTTATATCTAAATTATTATTAAATATAAAATTGTATCGTGCTCGATTTTATGAGTACTTCCAGTGTACAACAAACCCAAAACAAACAAACATGTATAATTACAAACAGCGTCGAGCAGCCTGATAACAACGGTTCCAAATATTTCCCTAATTCTTAAACTCATTCCCTACTGGAACATTCAGCTACGATTAACATATTAATGGAGGTGGCATTAAAAACTACGAATTACCTCGACGACCCAGTGTGGATAAGGCTTTACTGACTTAAAAGGTAAAATGAGCCTGAACCATATAGCATATTTCCGAAATGTAATTTTGTCAAATTGTTATCGTATTACACCTGATAATAACACCTCCATAATGTTCTCAAAGGTGTGTGAAGTGTGCCAATCCGCACTTGGCCAGCGTGGTGGACTATAGCCTGTACCCTTACATTGTGAAAGACCCGAGCCCAGCAGTGACACAAATATGGGTTGTAATCATGTAGTAATGATGAAAGCAAGTATTATTCTTAATTTTACTTTTCTCTTTAAATAAGCAAACGAAATTACAGTGCCATAGTCAACCACCGGAAACTTTATTTTTTTTTTACAGTCTTAATCTAAATAATGTGTATTTAAATAAAGCCGTTTTTGCACGTCGTGTTTGCAACCATTCTCACGTACCTACGTATTTCTGTCTGTTTCTGTTCGTCTGTCCGTCTATCATGTTCAAGTTATTCTGAATTAGACAGACAGTTCATTGTTTATTCTCCTAACTCTAGCATCAGTAGCGAGAGTTCATTTACCATGTAACACGTCGGAAAATATTTTAATGTTCAAATTTAATGAGTACATAAATAGGTATTATCATACCTTTTTTATTATGTTAATATGAATAGAAAAGGCAGGAAAATTAACTATAATCTTTTTCTGACTTTCATCGAATCTGAGCCAGGAAAACGGCAAACCCAAAAAATTAAGAAACAACAACTCAATTTAAAATTAATTCCATTATTAATGTATTTTATCGTTCAGACGTTGTCTGTTTAAATGCTAAACGGTTATTATGCGCAAATTAAATTAGGAAAATATTTCAAGGCGAAACAATAATTTGAGTAATTCATTCACTCATTGTTAAAATAATAAGTAATGAGCTAGAACATTCCGAAACTGATCAGTGATTTGTCACTGACACATAACAATTTAAAACAGTACCTACCGCATCAACCAGTGACCAAGTGAGCTGTGTGTCGGCCAATCAGAGCGCAGTGACCTGTGTGTCGGCCAATCAGAACGCAGCGACCGGCGCAGTGTTTTGGCGTAATTTGTTTTCAAACAATACCGCTCTATTGGTTGTATGTTTGATGTTGTAAAAACATAATTTAGTGCAACATTGAACAAGGCTAATAATAAAAGATTTATTAGAAACACCAAGGGCATACCTTTGAAGTGAAAAAGAAAAACACAACACGATTCATAGAATGAATAATTTTACAATGACAAATCTTTGATCTGAACGACTTGTAAAATACCGTTTCATTAGATGTAAGCACCAAAGGAGTTTTAAAATTTATAACCCCGTTTTAATCTAGACATTAAATAAAATTTATTTACCGTCGATGCAATAAAAATATAAAACCTATTGAGTAGATGCTTATTTAAAAGACTGCGGCATTAGAAATACTAGTACATGCCAATATTGATTCAGCCATATATAGACAGAATTGATTAGAGCCATTATACGACAATTATGCCTTCTCGATTAGTAATGCGCTGCGGGTCATTTAACATTGGTTACAATTTAATATAGGTAGGTACTAACAGTAACAGATGCCCGTAACTTCATTCCAGTAGATTTTATTTTAGTTTTTTTTTAAGTCAATTTTTTTTTTTACTTTTTAAAGTTCTTTGCCTTTGGGAATTCCTAAATTCCCAAAACTATGATCCATAATATATGAAGTTTACTTTTTACTCTGAGATACTACAGTAGGTACTAAGGTCTCTCTTGAGGTTCTATTAGCTCAATACTTTTTGGCTCAGTTTTTTGTTTTATATTTTCAATAATCCTATCTAGCCTTACGCCCAAAGTTATATTTATATCTTTCCTTGCTTTCACATTTTTATTATATTTTAACTCCAAGATTCAAAAGATTAACTAAATAAATAAAGTGCTTTTATATCAATAAAACGAAAACGACGTATAAAAAATCAATTTTTATTAGGAATTTCTTATCTTATTTACTTTTACAGACGATAAAAAGATAACGATCAAAAATAAATAAATAAATATTTAAAATGTTGAGGAAAACTGTCCGAGGTTTTTTTCCCGCCTTGGGTTAAATCTTAAAAGTAATGGCAGTTCACAGTAAATGCACGTCAATTGCACATGCATTGCGTGCCGTATGCTAATTTAGCGCGGCCTCCTAGCCATATAATTATTTTCTGCTTAGTAAAATTGCCCTATCAATACGCCACTAGTTTTCCTAACTCGGCTCCAACCACTATCGGTGACGTGTTCACCGATTAAAGGACGTAAGTACCGACTAGTTATGATAAACACTGATAATCTCATTCTAGACTAACGCCTCAAGTGCACGCGCGTTTCTTTCTTATGTCTGTGGAATTCAACATTGACAACAATTTTTATTTTTTTATTTTTCGAACGCATTCTATTTTTAAACGCGTACCGTGCGTATACTATGTCGTTCTCGTATTCAGAATTCTAATTCCGAATTTGAATTTGAAATCGCCGATAGTGATGTGCGTTTTATCGATGTGTAAAGTAGTCCGCGGCATGTTATTTTTATAGCTACAAAACCGTTATAGAATTATTGGTGTTTCATTTACATGCACAAAGTCAAAGTCTTAGCAGGTGATTGTTGTCAACGATAAAATTTATAGTCTGGTAGCTGAGTTCATAAAATGTTGTTATTCGAGCCCGTTCTAAAATTGTGCAATGGCTAGAAAAATTGCCCGATAAATCGTGATAATTCGAAGGAAACGTTGGTAGACGCGGTGGTCTAGTTCTGTGGAGTGCTGTGATTCAGTGTTTGTGTGTGAGATGCGCGGAGGTGTGGCGAATCGATTATTTGTGTGTAGTGATCGTTAGTGAATTGAGCGATGAGTGTCCCTAATTTGAGCGCTGATCAAATTACAGGTACTAATTTTATTTTTATGCGCAATTTTCTGATAACTTGCCCTACTATCCTTTTCATTTCAGCCCATTCATTGGTACAATTTACTCATTGGCTTAGTTTCGTTATTCATTCAACAACAATGAGTTTATCTTTAATTTATTTTTCAATTTCGCTACCGTAGGCGTTAAAATTTTTATATTATTTGAAGTTTAGACGTCAACTGTTCTAAAAGACAAAGTCAAGCCTCCCTGTTCTTGGCTCGCAACTCATCGGTGATATTTTTGGTACTGGTGTGTTTAACGATAGCCATTTACTATCACTTATCAGTTGGCTTGTCAAATAATAAGGAATGTATTCGACGTTCATTAAAATTATTAAAATAACGTAAAACCGGTTCCACTTAATACGCATTGATACAACATTATTACTTTGTGTAATACGAGACCAATAATTAAAATAATTGACATCGTTATTTGTTCCTAATATTAATAAAACATAATATCGGCAGTAGTTTATATAACAGACACTAGATTCTTATTATGTACTTACAAGTATTTTTGAATACATAATCAATATTGATAGTTATCCAATTAATTGCTGCTACAGTTACATAAGTACAGTATTAAGGTATTATTGTTACATTGAGTAGATCAATATTATATTAGTCATCTCCAAGTTATGTTATCAGTAAGTATTCTATTATTATCCTATTATAACAGTTCTAGTATCGATTTTATCATCGGGCAGATATTTGTGATATAAATAATAAATTCTGCTCTCAGGTGTTTTCAATTTATGATGTCTTATTATTGTATTTCCTTGCAGTGTACGAAATGTTTAAGACTTAGCGTTTAGGATAATTATAATCATGATTATTTTTTTCTTCGCAATGTACTTAGTCGCTATGGGATAAATTAAAAAAAATATAGATATTTTTAACTAGATAATTTTTATTATTTTTTTATTTTATTTTCAAGTGACTTTTTCGTATGCTTGAAATTATTATGATAGTTGTATAGAACTACACAGTTATAACTGTGAAAGTGAATTAAATTTTATTAAACAAAACTTATAATAACTAACTAAAATAACAATAATAATAAGTGATTACGTTCTATTTTAATCATTGTTTTTCCATAAATTGTATATAATGTTATTTTATTTTATACCTAAAATTATATGAATATAATATATTTATTGAATGCACACTCTTAGATTTAATACAATTCCAAGTTATATGTATATTTGAGATTCGAATAATCCTTGATGTGTAAACTAGGTACCAATTTTTAAACCTCAAGTCACTTGCAACTGTATACGTTAAATCTTATCTCCACAGTGACATCACTAGTCGCCACAGAGTAAGAAATAAACGAAAATAGTTCGTATTTCCATTAATTTTAGGACTTTTTATCTGGTATTCTATATTTACCCAGTCGTCACATTTAAAAACACTTGTCCGATTGTAGCTCGTCTGTTGACACTGTTTGATAAAACTAATGGGGCACGTGACTTAAAACATGTAGCTCCGGTTGGTATACTCCTTGATTATAACCGTTCGTTCTATCCGTAATCCTTAGTAACTAATCCGACGGTTGTTGAGAAGTGATTTGCATAGTGTTAGTTCATCATTACACCCCATAATCGTTCCACTGCTGAGCTCAGGTCTCCTCTCACAGTATGAGAGGTACAGGCCATAGTCCACCACGCTGGCCAAGTGCGGATTGGTAGACTTCACACACCTTTGAGAACATTATGAAGAACTCTCAGGTATGCAGGTTTCCTCACGATGTTTTCCTTCACCGAAGCAAGTGATAATTAACTAGTAACACGCACGTAACTTACAGAAAATTAGTGGTGCGTGCAGGATTTGAACGCACGACCTCCTGTTCGAGAGACCAACGTTCAATCCACTAGGCTATCACTGCTGCTTACTGTTAGTTACCTAGGTTTACTTCGTGTTTTAATAATACAGTATTAAAGTCATATTCTATTGAACGATTTCAATCTCTGCTTATTAGTTATCACTTTACTAAAAGTTAAAGAGTTGATCCAACTGATGATAGAAGAAAAAAATTGTTGTACTCTATTTTTCATTTTTTTTTCGCTGGAACAAGTGATAATTAGTTTTTAATACCCATATCGACTTTAAATACAGATAGGTTATAGGAACTAGTTACCGGAGTTACAGTACTATTCGATAACACAACACAATAACCAATATTGATATGGCATACTTACTCGTACAATACAGTATTATCACAAACGTTTAACAACAAGTCCATTCTATTCATATCGACACGACTTAGAGAATATTAAGCTAGCTACTAAAGACTAACTCAAGACGGTGTGCTGCGTCCTATATAGATAATAAAATAATAGACCCCAATCTTGGCGTCTGGTCGCTTTCCCGCGAAAAAACGTCTGGCGGCACGTAAGGGACATTTTCCCCAAAAAAAATATTTAATTGTAGCTTACGTTAGGTCAACTGAGCAGATATAAAAACTTACACTCGGGCCTCAGTAGGTGATGGGATCGATATATCGATTCACAACACTAGTTACACATTGATATAGGTACTATCGAAATATCAATTTTGACAAACGAACAGTGGCGGGATTCATCATCCACATCATTCACATCATTTAGTTATTGGTTTTAATACTATGAGAACACTATGAGACGTCATCATAGTGTTGTTTGTGAATACGGGGACGATGTTCAATTTAAATGTCGGGAATTCTTAAGCCTTTTATTAGACAAAGTTTAACGACAGCACGGAAATTGTCAAGGAGACTAATTGCCTACTTTGCATTGTAAATAACAACAGATAATCATATATCTTTCTCATTATCTATCGCTGTATAATTAAATAACGAGGTTAATTAAAAAGAAAAAACATTACGCATAAATAATTACCTAATATGGTAATCTTAAGTAAAGTTAAAGGTAAAGCTCGGGTTAATTCTGGAGTTAAATTGATCCAATCGGTAAACGTAAAACTGGTTATCTTATTAGAACTAAATCAACAATTAACACTTTAAGATACTGTTTTGAATATTAAACTCGTAATTATACTTTCGTAATACGATATCATGCGTTTAATCAATTCTAATTATTTTTTATAACTATTACCACATTTAGTAGTATTCTTACTGCTCAAAGAATGAATTTTAATCTAATAATTCGTAACACAAACGTGAATATTTAATTATTAATAAATCATGGTAGGTAGTGCTTGCATGTGCGCTATACAGATAACATATAAACAATATGATAAATTGTAAAATTGTAAAACTGACCAAAAATTTGCATGCCTCTGTTTTGGCAAATGTGAGTGTCTCAATATAAAACTGTATTAACATCTTTCATGTAACCACATTTGTGCAAATAAAGAATTATTATTATTATTATAATTATAAAGAGCCAACCACTTCAGCTGTAACCAATACAAAAAATTGCATTTCCATTCCATCAAAATTGCTAATAGGACATTTCAGAATCAATTTCAGTAAACAGTACCCATTGGAACGTTGTTTAGGGAAATTTCAATAATTATGTAGATTGCTTGAATTGAATATGAGAATAAGCCACGATGCAGTCATTATGGTAATGGCGTCTGCGAGCGAAGTATGTACCATCTTACTAATGTATCCATGCGGGCAACGTTGTTATGATGTTATTATTAAAACAGAACGAAAAACTGGTCAAGTGTTTAGGATACACGCTGTGTATGGTTCCGTACTTAATTATTTGCAACCTAGAGACAGCCTGTCTTGTAAAATTGTAACGTGACCCTGTAAATTGTAACTATAGAGGTAAGTGTAGTGTAGGTATAGTGTAGACTGTCAGTGTAGACTGACGGACAAATAAACTGCATCGAAGTTCAGAATTACTAGTAAGCAAAGTTTTTCAAATTAAACCCAATGAAAATGTGAGACTGCTCATTAATCAAAAATATCTATTTTTATAAATAGAACTGCAATAAAAGATAAAATTATAGCCGGGAAAAAAAATATAATTATTATCATATTTAATCTTAAACCGGATGCACTTTATTAGTCCGTCAGTATAGTTTCATGATGTGGCGCATGTCACATTGATTTTGCAGCTCCATACATTGTGTTTTCTGCTTGACACTGGTACTTATAGCGTAAAGCGGTTTCGCTTCGAGCGATCGTTTCGTATCCTGCAGATAAACAGACAAACAAAAAATGATAATACGACAATGGTTGTGGAAAACCAGGCTTAAATCCTGTCTTTCACTAAAATAAACCATTTTATTCAGGTACATTCTATACCTTCACAAATTCAGTTTTCCTTTCCACAAAATGACTCTCTGTATCAAAATCAAACAAAATTCGTTCACAAATAAAATTCATAGTAAAACAAACGGAGCACATATTATTGCGTACGTAGAACAACACTGAATTTTAATTTGCGAAGCGGAAATAACTTGTTTAAAAACAACACTACTATCCTTCCAAAAACGGAAAAGTGTAATTCATAGCGGGAATTAAAGAATTTGCTAATCATTTTATTATGGAAAAGTCAACCGTATGACATGTTAAAAAGGCGCAATTTCGCGCAACACACGAATACCCTAATTAAATTTTCGTTGAAACAGTAGCCAAGTTCTCAACAAGGAAATTGCATTTATTGTATGCGGTGGGTCACACATAAACCTGTCTTATAACTTTAGAAGTGAGGATAAAATTTTCGCTCAAAATTGCATTACATGCGGTTTTATTTGGAATATAATTTTTTCATAGACTTCAAACAAAACAAAATAAATCGTACCAATGCCCGAAGCAATAGTTACTTATTTTTAATAGGTGCATACTCGTAGTTTAAATGAGGTATATTTAGGAGTGGCAATGGTTGTAATGTCTGTATTATTATAATATAACATGACATAAGTTATGCATAGTTATGTAAAATATGAAAAACCAACTACATACTGATAAAAAATTAACGGACATTTTCAATAGTATATCTCTTCATTATTCTCAGTCCCAGCAACTGTGTCATGTCGATGTCATTATTGGTATTTATTTTTTCACCACTACATTTCTATTGAATCAGGTAAAACACTTACAGTAACAAGTACTTAAACCCTATACATGCATGGATATCAACACAACTTATATTTTTTTACGAAAGAGGTAAATCATGCACGATTCTAAATAAATTCATCATCATCCTCCTTCGCAATTTAATTTGTAGTCGGCGCAACACGTTCTTCGCTTCCACTCATCCCTATCAGCCGTCACCTCAACATTTACTCTCAAAACTTCCAAATCATCTTTCACACAATCCATCCATCTCTTCCTTGGCCGTCCTCATCTCCTACCCCTACACAAAAGTTAGGAAATTATATTCAAGCTACGCATCTACGAGGTTGGCTTGGACTCAAACAAAAGTCCTATAACCTCCATTAATGCCAGTTACATGACAACATTGAAAACTTTTGGGGTTTATCTTGTTACATACCATTTATTCTTTAAACTTGTTTAAACTAGCTGGTGTTACAGAGGTCAGAACTGTAACAAGTTTAGCGCGTAATATAAAACTTCAGCAAGTTCTATCCAATAAAAATAGCTCGATAGATACTTACAACATAAACGCAAGGAACACTTTGCAGAGAACATGCAATATGTTCGAGCGCAGGCAAGAAAGATTTTTCAGCTGGTGCAAGTTACAAGAAATAGTCTAGGAAATTATAAAGTACTTACACGACTTTTACACCCGAAACTAAAAATCGATTAAATCCAAAATCTTTAGATTGAAGATCGCAAATGTCACACTTTTTACACGCTTTTTATTAGCTTCATCTGTATGTTTGTATGTTTGTAACCGACTTCTTTGGGCGCGATTTTGACC
>DWKA01001279.1:0-12843 GCA_018249155.1 Panoquina ocola ocola | reverse complement strand
TCACTTGCTTCGGTGAAGGAAAACATCGTGAGGAAACCTGCACACCTGAGAGTTCTCCATAATGTTCTCAAAGGTGCTGTGAAGTCTGCCAATTCGCACTTGGCCAGCGTGGTGGACTACGGCCTGAAACCCTCACATTGTGAGAGAAGACCCGAGCCCAGCTGTGGGACGATTATGGGTTGTAATAATGATGATGATGATTATAATTTTATTTTTCTGTAACTGGTGCGTATGAAGTATTTATGGTTTATAAGACAAAAACATGGAGTCACCAAGGATATTAAATTCTTTCGAAAAAGTTCATTGTGCGGTAATAGCAGTTTATGGATGAATAAATAAATTTTGTATAATCAATGCCTTTTATACCTAAGATCCTAAAACAACACGACCAAGTTAAGAGAAACACATCATCATCTTGTATCGCACCGTCAACATTGCTTAACCCCGCCGCAGTTACTAACGCACTGGTTCCTATCTAATGAGGAATACCTGTTACGCATCAGAAAACTGTGTAGATCTTATCGTTAAAACTACAGCGACTGCAACGGAACTTGCAAACAGAAATTCCAAGAAAAACGACCAACCTACAGCCTACTAGAGTAAAGTAGGTACACGTCCTACTAATATTATAAATGCGAAAGTTGTATGTTTGTTTGTTACTCATTCACTCAAAAACTGCCGAACCGATTTTCCTCAAATTTGGCGCACACATAGAAGGTCACTTAGATTATCACATAGGATATTTTTATTCCGGAAATCCCGCTGAATCGAACAAATTCGACGCGGGTGAAACCGCGGGCGAAAACTTGTTACTATAAAGCCTCAGACGTTTGCCGCGCGCAATCTGGATGCGGCCAATGGCTAAGACTTTTCTATATTGCGCGTGGTCTTTTTTCATTACTGTTCAGGATTTCATGGTAGGTACTATACAGTTGATAGACCTTGCTTCAAAATGTTTAAGAGATAAATGTAGTTAAGTATTTATACTAATATTTGAGTCCGTTTGTTGTCCATCGATATAAAAAAGTGAAGTTTACAAGTAACTCGAGGAACGAGAAAGCTCACAATCAATGTAAATTATAGGAAGCAGTGACTTTCATTTTCATTATAAAGATCATGTTAGTTTGTATGTCACTTATAGAGTCAATTTCATTCGATAGATTGGGTTATGCTCAATGTATTGCTAGAAAGATTTAGAAAGTAGTTTCAACATATTTTATAAATAAGTACTCCGTTCGGGTCGTGGTAGAAATTCAACAAATATTCAATACCATACAATTAGTTTACGCAGTTATCAAAAACATTTCAACTATACGGCTCAATGTAAGCTTTAGTGATATCATCATCATCGCTAGACATAGTTGTAAAAGGGATATAAATCTAGATCTGAGAGCTACCAGACCTTACTTGATTTCTAATTAATGAAATCTATAATCCAGTCGACAATGATGACAAAGTACCGATTGACCGTCTTAACACACCTTCACATAGTTTAATAAAGTATTACGAAGAAGATTAGGGATAAAGCTTTCCCGACGTTTGTCGCAAACAAGCAATGAAAATGTAGGTAAATTTAGACGTGGAAGATTGAAACCTCTAACAAATCATAGTTCAAACCGCTAAGCAATCATTGCTTTAAACAAAAGCTTTCTAAAGCCAGCAGCCAAGCGAATCGAATGTGAGAACGGCCATAGGTCGATAATTTGCTTCTGTAATACAAGCTTAATGGATCTCAATTACTAAGTTCTATTCCATCTCGGAGCGTTTTATACAATATCACTGAACCTCATCTTCGACGTTCGAGTTATTTAACAACTCGCTCTCGGCCCGATAGCAAATCGGAAATTTGTGCAATTACATTACTTATTACTAGGAAGTTTGGATTATTATGCAAGGAAAGTTAATCGAATACGACATTAGCATAAGTAGGTATAACTATTTAATAAATAAAAAAGCTGACCTCAATACTAGTAATATTATCGTTTTTAAGGAACAACATCTAATGAACCCGTATTAATTATAATACGGAAGTAATAGTAAGGAACTGTATCTAATGAAGATGATAACTTAAATTATATTGCATTTATAATCCCTGAAAGTTTAGAATTTCTGAAGGAATTATGATAAAGTGGAACAAAAACAATGACATTATACCTATAGGTACATATGAAACAACATAGATTCTGCTAGGTATCCCAGTGCAGCTGTTCTATAATTTAGAACACTGAAATATATCAAATCCTCTTAGAAGGATATCATGGCTACTTATAGATGCATTTTATGTCGAAGGCAGAAATAACATTGTATATCAAGAAGATTCTGAATGATATCGACATATCAATATTACACTCCTTTGTAAACCAAACGTAAGCAACTAATTTGCTCCACAGGTCTCACGCTTTTGTAAACCATTAATTTCCTAAAACGCCCAAAAACCCACACTACAAAGCTACACACATAGACTTTAGGTACCTTACCACTACCAACCCGACCCTACGACACAATCGCACCGACAATAACCTTTGAAGATAATGATACATTTCTGTTTCCCAATACATCACGCATCGCATCTCACCAGCCGAGGCGGGGGCAGTGCGTCCGCTAATAACTGTACGATTGCAACAGCCGCGTCCGAGAGAGGCTCGTAAAGTTACGAAACGAGAACTGTATACAAATAAACGACAACAAAGGGCTAAATGTAGGGTAGCTAAATGCCTTAAATTATCTGGATTTTTCCTGATTGATGCAGGTTTTATTGAATTTATTTGTTATCTTTTATGTTTTTTTATTATAATAGGATGTTAAATATTTTAAACTACACTTGAAATTATTCCTATTCTTATTTCTTAGAGTATACGGAATCCATCAAAGTTTGCTCCAATCGATGCTACTTTTTGCCATAGTTATTAAATAATTAAATTAAAAACAATTTAAAACAAGTAAAAAAAAATATCTACAAAATTTTAAAGATTGTTTATAAATATTTGTTGGGAACCTATCGTATACGGTGTTGAAGGTATTAAAAACAAAAATCAAGTAAGAAATTTAAGAAAATTACGAATACACAGAAGATTAAATTATTAATTTGATACCTGCAATTTAATATTCCGAATCTAAGTACAATAATAAATACCTAAAAGTGTCTAATACTAACCAGAATTTGCTTATTATTGGTTCTTTTAGGACTCCCCTCCGAACATTCTCAAAACTGGCCACTCTAACTGTGACTTTTTAAAATTTTTGTTGACAGAAAATTATACTGTGGGCATTCTCTATATTGGTCACTCTAGTTTTAGCTGAAATAGGCCGGCACGCTTCCTCGTGGATCCGAGCGCGCGACGCCCCGCGACGGGCCCAAATTAGTTACGGAATAGCCGCATATAGCCCGCGGACCGTGTTCCCGCTTCCGCGAACATCTGCAAACTACACATTTCACCATTTCTGTGATAAACTGACGCAATTTATTGTTGCTACTATACTTTAGCCAAGTTCGCGGTATAAGAACCAGATGAACGTACTTATCTACAAAAAAAAAATTCATTGCAATGTCATTGTGAACTGATTTGTGAAAGAAAAGTTTTGATTTTTTGTAGATACGTTCATCTGGTTCTTATACCGCGAGTTATAGTGATCGACACGTAACTTGGCAAGAGTAAGTATGAAATAGACAGATGCGCAGAACAAAAAGCAGAGAAAACGACTTCTGCGCATCTAATGGCTCGTTCAGACTTTACCAAGTTACTTGTTGATGACTATAAAAGTTACAGACACGTGAGGCGGGCTAGTACACTGTTTTTTTCTCTCCTCTCTTTTTTTGTTATAAAATAAGTCCTCTCGTTTTTTGTTGCCTGGCAACGCATCAGTAATATACCTTAAAGGGCTCCGACGATACAATTTATCAAAAAAAAAAATTATCATTTATCATTTTTTTTTAATGCAATCAAATCAAGAATAGGGAAACCAATGATCTAGAATTACCTCAGTTCCTTGAAAAGTTTTGATAACTTTATTGGTTAAAGATGGCGACTATGAGTTACGATCGTCGCATGTTTGTCAGCTACTTACATAAAAAATAAAACCTTGCAAATAAAACAGGTAAGGTGCTACCAATAAAAATAGTAAGTATGTAGGTACCTACTTTTAACGCAGTTTGCGTGACACAGTTTTGCAAAAAGACGGCGTTTAAAATCTCGAATGATTTTCCTGAGTGGGATATTTGATTGAAAATAAAAGCTCTAGGGTAAAGAATATCAATCAGAGTTCACTAAACCGGAACAGATAAGTTACGCAAGACTAAGCAAAGTTACGCCACGCCACGGCGCATTGTTTTGGTCGTTCGCCAATAAATTCACGTACTCTGTGTTAGCCCGCGACCAATATCAAAGAGTTGAACTTTTCTAATTAACAAACAACAAACATTGACGCATTTTCATAAAGAAATATATTTGACCTTCCTATTCTTAATTTGATTGCATTTTTCTCTGAAGCGCCCTTTAAAATTTTCAGCCTTAAAGAGCAAAGCTTAAGAGATCTGAAAGAGATCGCAACGTTAGAGATAAGGTTGCCTTTTGTGCTGTAATTTGTTTGTTAAGTGTGATATAGCCATTGGCAAGTTTTCTAAGACTATCGACGACTATCGGCATTAGATGCACAGAAGATGATTTGCTCTGCTTTTTGTTCTGCTCATAACTGTCTCTTTAAGTAAACACTGATGACTATACCTTAGTATGATACATTTTATATATCCGTACCAGGCGTGAATAACTTGATAACTCGACTTGTATGTTTTTTTTAAATGCGTAATACGCATCAGGATTGCATCGTTCATATGGTGAACAAAGGACATAGTTATATGAAAACTCAAAGCAAAGGAATTACATTAAAATAAAACAGTATTTGTTAACATGTCTATACAAACTTAAATTTTAAAATGGCTGCCCTGAAAAATGTGCATTTTCGACTAATCAAGTTATTCACGCGCGGTACGGAATTAAGTGCAAAAGTACATCCTACTTTCCACTGGTCTATCGATACATTGAGGCATTGAGTTATATACATTAGAAATGCAAACCTTATAAGAATACCTCAGAATACATTCAAAAAGCCACAATTCAAAATAGACGACGAAGCTTTGAACCTTCTAAAAATTTGAAAGTAAACATAAATCTGTCTCGTTTACGCGTATTATAATAACATGATCATCATTGACTTAGACAAAGATAGCAATATAAATATGAAAATGTCAATAAATGCAAAAGTTTGTATGTTTGTTTGTAACTCCTTCTCGCAAAAACTGCCCAACCGATTTTCATGAAATTTGGCACATACATAGAGGGTAATTTGGATTAACACATAGGATAGTTTTTATCCCGTAAATCCCGCTAGATCGGTCAATTTCCACGCGGGCGAAGCTGCGAGCGGAAACTAGTGATATATAAATTGGAAAATTTAAAATACTACAGAAACACACAAAACACCAAAATATTTCCACGAGAGGAAAAAAAGGGGTGAGTGCACATAAAAATTTACCTGTGAATCCTCCGATCGGCCAGGAAATTTCAGTATACACAACAGTAATTAAAATAACAAATTGAAAATTGTCTTCGATAAGCCGAATACATGATACACTCGGCGACTGAATTTGAACGGAATATTCCATTACAACAAATTTATATAGCATCCAAGACAACCGAATGAGAGGTGACCTTGACAATTTTTTCGTCATTTTACGTAAAACCAATTCATGCAAAGTTTGTACAGGTGCTCCAAAACGTTGTTTTTTCTTTATTATCTCGCCATTTTCATATCATTAAATGGAAACAGAAGGTAGGCTAACTAAGGTTCTTCACTTTTTATGGTTCTGTACCAAATGCGTAAAATGGAACCCTATTATTAAGACTTGGGGGGCCCCCCACAGTTACATTCTCGTCGTGCCCCCTGTTGCGCTCTGGTGCGATTATCGAGCTCCGTCACACCAGGGTTACCAAGGACTGTGGAACCATCTTATTTTGACAAAATGTTTGGCATTAGGACACCACCCCAAACCAGATCAAAACCCATTGAACGGCCTCAGGATTCTATAATGATTTGCCCTTCGAACATGGCGAATTCTCCACCCTTGGACGCAATTGACTGTCCCCCAAATAACAGACCTCCAGACAATTTACAACTCACCAATGAAACTCTCTCTAACACACTAAATGTTCAAACTCAAAACCAATCCGAAATATAATACCAACCCGAAATAAATATAGCGAAAACTTACAAAGACCAAACACAAAAATTGCCTCAAAACTTTTGTCACACATGTCAAACACATAGTGAGCACACTAAAAGATTTTAACAAAAAGATACAGTAATGATACAATGTATTCATGAATATCTTTGAAATAATTATGTGTATTATATATTTTTATGATGGTTATGAATTCATTGTACAATAATAATATTATAACATAGGTAATAAAATTTAAAAAAAAACTAAATAAAAAATTAATAAAACAAAATACAAAAGTATAAAATCATTGAAAACACAAAAAACAATAATAATAAACAAAAATAAATCATTAAAAAATATATTTAAAAAAAGCTATTAAATTAATCATTAATAGATATATTTAGCTTTTAGTACATTTATCTGCAATATAAAACCGTTTAACTTAAAATATTTTTTTTACTTTTGTTTGTATAGTGCACTGAATTCTACTTGACAAGCCCTTTCATTTGACACCCATATTGATGGGATCTTGGATTCACAATAATATTGAATATGGATAATTGTATTGTCACCAAAATCAAATCAATTTTAAAAATAAACATTAATGCTGTTTTTCATAGACGGACAGTTTTTATAGTACGGACCCTTCGTACACGAATCCGACTTGCACTTGGCTCATTTTTTTACCTGTTGCCCTTCGTACACAACGCTACGACAGATCACCGATGTTAATATTCATACGAGATGGTTGGGAAATCTATTGTTTCCAAAACCAAATAAAATAAATTAAATAGCTTAAAAAACTAAAAAACACGCTTAATTTTATCAAATTAGTGTATTGTCATCGGTCCTCAATAAATCTACAAAGTTGGAGCGAAATCTGGCCGTTTAAAGTGGATCAAAATCGCGCCCAAAGAAGTCGGATACAAACATACAAACATACAGGTGAAGCTAATAAAAAGCGTGTAATTAGGTCAAAAGTTTGATAAAGTGTTGACGTTATTGAAGTTACACGTAGATGAAAAATAGTAACCATTATCAAAGAGACCGTTGATAAAAATTAAGTAACCAAGTTAAGTTTGCAAGCCGAAACGCCTCAAAGAAAATTAGTTCCGCTGCAAAAGGTCGTTAGTCGCGAGCGGCGGGCCGGCGTAATTGAATTACAGGACGGTTTAGTGCCGCCGTCGCAGTTACGTAACCGAAGGCGTGTGCTAACACGGCCCTTATAACACAAAACGTGAAAGGATTTGATAAATACGAAGACACGTCATCATCGTTCACATCAACGCCGTTTGACAGACACGTCTGTTATTCGCAATACTGGTAGGTATTTATTATCTACTATCTTGAAGCAGTGATAGCCTAGTGGTTTGAACGTTGATTTCTCAAACTGGAGGTCCTGCGTTCAAATCCTGCACGCACCTGTATTTTTTTTTTATTCACTGAACGTGACTATGTAACAATTAATAAAAAAAATGGTAACAATTATTTTCGTGTAGTGTTAATTGCGTTCTGCGTCGCACAAAATGAGCTGAGTTATATTCTCAAGCTGTTCCAGTCATCTTAATGACATTTTTAAAGAGATATTGAGACCCTTTGGGAGTACCTAGTCCATTTATCTCGACTTGCTTTTCTAGTTACTTCTACGGGGCATCTAATAGTAACTAAGGACTTTTTTCACATAATTATTACAAAATATTCAGTGTATCATGCTTTGTTTCAATTAACCAATTCATTCACTTTAGCTTCCTTCATATATGTTGTATATCCAACGATTTACACTACCTACCATTTCACAATTATATTTTTATTTTAGCCTTTTTCGCCCACGTAGTCTTAAACATGTTTGGGTCAGACATGTTGGTACCGGGGTTTCGGTCTCATCATGTGAATAAAACCATGGAATCTAGCGGGAACTTTAAGTGTACACAACGGGAAGTTTAAACATAAAGTATCCTAGTTACCTTCATCGGTATAAACCTTGATACCTTGCCGGGTTGCCGTTGTCTCTGGGCCTCCTTTGTCAGTTACTGCTACGGAAACCCTTGCTCCCGCCGGGGTCTTCTTGTCGACTTTGAGGAAATTATATGAACAAATATTCTACATATCATGCGTTGTTTCGAAGTAACCAAAAGCGCCGCTTCCTTTCATATTCCTTTATTAATTCGTTCTGGAATGGGCTCTTGAATAAAATGGTTTAATTTGTCCAGGAAGAGTTGGTTTGCGTGTAAAGGGGTATTTAATGTCGTCAAAATGTAAAGTATTGTTCATTATTTTACACTTCTTTCGTTCTTTCATTCATTCGTTCATTTTTATGTGTGTGTTTGTGATAGCGTGTAGTTTAGAGAATGCATAGACAGGTATGGGTCAAGTCGTAAATCCTAAAGGATTAAGACACGACCCAAGTACCAAATTACGCATTTCGTTGCCGTCCCTATTGGAGGCCAAGGCCTTTGAGGATCTGGCCTTCGAAATAATATAATACTTGGATTATTTCTGCACCAATCTGCATTGGAGTAGCGTGGTGGAGTATGCTCTAGGCCTCCTCACTTACGAGGAGAGACTCTTGCCCTGTACTGGGCTATTAATGGGTTGAAGACAGGCAAGTTAAAATATAAGACAATAATTATTTCTAAAATTAAACGAAGGAGTTACTTGCAATATTACCAAACATTTATTTAATACAGGTTTTATAACATTTCCAAATTAAAACAAACATTAACAATTATTTGCTTTTAGTTCATCAGCCATATTTTTACCTAGGTCTGGATGTACCTTACCGAAACTCTTAACCGCCCGCTCCTGGACATCAGGAGGAGTGTAACACAAGGTAGAAATAATGGTTTTTACAAAGTTACCTCGGTCCTCTTCAGACATTTCTGTTAAATAGTATTCCTGAGCCTGAGCAAAGTTGTTAGGCTCGTCTTGATGTATTTGTAAAAGAGATGGAATGTTCTTACCCTCGTACGGTTTGGGCCCATTGAAAACATTCGGGTAGTAATCCGGGCCCTCCTTATCATTACTGTTAAAAGGTGCTACACCATCTCGATTATATGTATATGCCCCTTTAATGGGACAGTTAACCGGTATGTTGTTGTAGTTGGATCCCAACCGATGTACCTGAGCTGGTCTATAAATCATAGAACGCGCCTGAAAAACTGTTCCGGGGCTGCCTAACATACCCGGCAGGTAATTAGTGGGATTAAAAGCCATTTGTTCAATTTCTTCGTGATAGTTGGTGGGGTTTTT
The DNA here is from genome assembly GCA_018249155.1 of Panoquina ocola ocola. Lineage (NCBI taxonomy): Eukaryota > Metazoa > Arthropoda > Insecta > Lepidoptera > Hesperiidae > Panoquina > Panoquina ocola. The sequence goes on along the minus strand of DWKA01001279.1, from coordinate 3,377 downwards.
ATTTAAAACCAATTGACCTACGGGCTGCAGTGGGCACAATTTTACTGGCACAACGTTGGATGTATCGAAAGCATCAATGGAATAATTCTGTTTCAACCATTTTATATCTTCCAAGGTCATAATCTGGACGCTCAGGTTCCACTTCGGATAGTTGCCGTTAGCTATCGCTGTATACAAATCAGCTGAATAATAATCAAGGTTACTACAAGCGTTACTAGCTGCAGTTGTTGAATCCATATATTTAAATCCATCCGCGGGAATAAAATGGTAGCGTATGAAAGAGCTCGTCCCATTAGCATTGTAAACTTGAAACGTATGAATTGGATAACCGGCCATATGGCGATAATCAGAAGGAATTCCTTTGCCTCCATATAACATCAAAAGCATATAGACGGCTTCAGGGTGATCGCCCACGTAGTCCCACAACGGATTTGGGTCGGCCATGTTAGTAACGGGGTTTGGTCTCAAACAGTGAACAAAATCAGAGAATCTCATTGGATCATTAAGTGCAAAACACGGGGTGTGTAAACCTAAAAGATCCAAGATACCTTGAGTGGTATACATCTTGATGGCCATACCAAAGGGGGTTGCCGTTGTATCTGGGCCTCCTTTGTCAGTTACTCCTACGGAAAACCTTACTCCTACCGGGGTCGTCGTGCCGGCTTTGAAAATATCAGCTAAACAAGTATTTGTTATGTCGTGCGTTGTTTTAAAGTAACCAAAAGCGCCCGCTCCTTTCATATGTACTATTCGCTGTGGAGTGGTCTCATAAATAAAATGAAAAATTTTGTCCATGAAGCATGGGTTTTCATATAAAGGGGTGTTTAATGTTGATCCTGTGTACTTGCTTGCAATAGGCGCTCCACTACTGGTAGTCCATGTATAATTTTGACCCTGAAAATAATGACTCTGAATTAACATGTAAACTGTTATGTCGCAGTTTTTGGCTAACTTTCTTTGGTATGTTTTTTTTAAATAAGATAACTATAGTTATCCCTAAGATTTGTATATTCCCACATTATGATCGGTACCAATAAGATAAACATATTTTATTTATCTCGGGAAGACCTTGCATTCTCGCAAAATTATAGAAATGTCGAAATGTCATTTTAGAAAAGAACAATAGTGATACTGAGTAAACATGCACATACACATGCACAACATTAAAGGAAATAAAGACAAAAACAATAATCTATTTTTTCGATCATTGAAAATCCGAATTTTACAAAAAGTGGAGTCTTCAAGATGAATCACAAATGTGGGTACATGAAGAATAGAAAATGTATGTTACCTGTGTTTTATTCCTATACGTCGGGAGTTGGTTCAATGTAGGTGGGATCGTCTGGTGAGTAGCAGCCACCAGGCCGAGCAGGGTCAGGACCAGGACTTGACACATGTTGTTCCACTGAAGAGTTTGCGAACTATTCGTGTAACTGTGTTGATGGTGTGCAACACAATAATTACATATCGCCATGGCGTGCTTTTATAGTCTGAAGTTCTGAAATAACCTTGGCGCATTTACATGACGTTTATTCATGGAACAAATTCATGTAAATTTATCAGCTCGTGTCAGAACAACAGACAGTTCTTTCGACAAACGCAGTGGAGAAATATATTATAATACCTAATAAGCGGTGCTGAACACCATCACCTGCATCTATAAGTGAATATCTCGAAGGAAATCTATGGAATCTAGGAATTGTATGTACAAATATGTATTATATTGCTAGATGAAAGCGCTGCTGTCACAAGCAAAGTGCGAACAATCTTCGCTCAGCCTCCTAAAGCGTTAGTGCCAACTATGTATTATGGATCACTTTTTTTTTAAATTTATGTATATTAAAACCGACGTCAGTCACGTCTAACTCATGTCAGATAGTATGAAACTCCCTTATAGGTTTATGTGTTTAGGATATAAAAGGATATTTAGGAAATGAAAGTTATAGTTTTTGTAATTGTCTGACACACGACTTATTCGCTGTTTATTAGCAACGACTGCGAAAATGAAAAAATCTTATAAATATGTAATACGAATATTTATATGGTAAGTTACATATTGTAATACTTACAATATTTCTAGAAACATTTTCTATATTTACCGAAATATATTATTTTCTGACATGGTTTATTGTTACCTTATTTAACTATTCCGTGGTATTGGGTCTTATTTCAATCTTTAATCAGTAGTGCGAGGTCCATTTGACCCGAATGTATTTTTCCTCACAGTTACAAAATAGTATAGTAATTCAATCAATCAATCAATAAGCCCTTTATCCTAAACTTAAATAGTTGTGGAAGATGTTTCCCCTGTTTAAAGGGTATCTCGAAATTCAGTGTGCCTTTTGGCAAAGGCCTCCTCCAACAATTTCCATTGAGTTCTATCTCTGACGACCCTTCTCCAAAAAGGGCCTGCTGTTAATTTCAACTCGTCCTCCCATCTCTTGGGTTGTCTTCCTCTTTTTCTTTTTCCATCTCTGGGGTACCAGTCAGTGTTAGTTAATTAGTGAGTTCTGTTAATACGAATATCAGTTATTATTCGTTAGTAAGGGGACTGTAGACGTTGATAAGATTGTTTGTGTACGTTAGTTCTATGTCCCAGTGCGTTTAGGTTTTTAAAATATGATGTCTAGTACATCAATGATACAGCTCGCTCCTGTCAAAGGAACTCCTCAATGGTGAACGGCTAATAAAATAATAATAAATTGTTTGCACGATATACCTAAGAGTGTTTTTAGTTTTTAAACTATAAATTTATACAATGGTTTTAATTTATGATACGCATTTTCCCACAATATTATACTCAAGTCTTGAACCTGGGTAAACCTTTTAGTATCCTAAACAAGGTTGCTATGTTAAAAAATAAATGGTAGCGCTTTAGGGAAAATAACACAAAATCTACCAAAGCTTCTCAGAAAGTCACTAAAAATGGAAACTATGCAAATCCTGGAAAAGACTTCCTTCACAAACTCTACGATTGCTGACGTCACGAATGTAACGTCGAACTGTTGTCGAGGGAAATCAATTTGCCCCATTGCAGTGAATAAAGGACGGTATGAATTCAGCGAAGACAAATATAACCACCTATTACGAAGGCTTGTTGAGATTCTATTTAATTTATATCTATTTGAATGAATACCAACATCACATATCCGTATCAGGCGTGAATAACTTGATAAGTCGACTTACTTTTTTTTAATGCATAATAGGCATCAGGATTACTTCTAAATATACAGGGTGTAACAGCATCGACGGACCAAACGTGGCCCAGAGGTGGGCCTCCACAATACCTATCCATTTCATCCCCATGTATGTTCAGCAATTTTCTACGGTTCGGCTGATATTTGGGAATTTGTGATTTTTTTGAAAATATCCGATTC
>DWKA01001278.1:0-12846 GCA_018249155.1 Panoquina ocola ocola | reverse complement strand
ACACACACACACACACACACACATACAGACACGTCAAACTTATAACACCCCTCTTTTTTCGTCGGGGGTTAAAAACACTACTTACCATGAAAATATGTGTATGTGCCTCAAAAATATGTTTATTTTTATATATTTGCCAACAGTAAAACGTTAATAAATTGTTGCATTTACCCAATTCTTATAAAAGGTCAGCGCGAAACGAGGTGTAAACGGGGCTGTTAACTTAAATTAATGTTTTGTATTTAGGTCCATTCAATTGTAAGGATCTCGTTGATCAGCTTTTATTCGGGCCCATTGGATGTTTCAAGTGCCTCCCGGGGGTTCGAGTCCTTAAACAATTTCTCCTTTATTGTTGTGTGATTGTGATTTGACTTGAAGCCTTTTGGTATGAAGTGTGGTTTTAAACTTATCTCTGTTGTCGTTATCTTTAGTGGCAAGCAATTCGTAGATATTAATAAAATTTATGATTTTTCAGAAAAGAATTACTTAAGTAAGTAATTCATGCATATTATAAATAAATATAAGTAAATTCACTTAAGTTCCTTGAATATTGGAAGCTTTTAAATTTCCTTTGTCATAGAAAATCAAAGGTATTTTTTAAATACTCTTGGATTTACATACATTTACTACGTATAATATTTCGTTTGTAATATTACTCTTTACAGTATGTCACAAAATTTAAATATGAATTTAATCACAATGAACGGAAATTTCATACAATCTGTTTTGATTATGTATGTAAAATATATTTTACGAGGAAGTTTATTGTTTGAAGAAGGCTGGGAAAAGAATTCCAGGAGGCTTTTCATTGGGTCCTTTGTATGCTGGTAGCATGTTTATTGATTTTATCCGATGTTACATTATTTTTTTCCTCATGTATATTATTATTTGGCCTGATACATATCCCACTTGGCGACAAGTAGAAATATTTGCTGCAATATTTATGTACTACATTAGTTAATGTATAAATACGAATATCTACTATACTATATTACGAAATACGTCCGTAAAACGAAGATACAATGGTTTAAATTTCTAAAAATAATGCAAACTTCATTAAATATTCCACGAATTTCAGTCAGATACTCAGCAATCCCTGCGGAGATTGCGTCATATCCTTCCCGAGTGCCCATTAAAGCGGCCCTAAATATTCTTGAGAATTCAATTAGAACTCGATCGGATCCTGCATTCTCGATTGTATTAATTAATTCATTTCCACGCCTCATAACGGCTTCGGCCTTTTACAACGTTTCAGGTGGAACTCACCAATTTGCGCGTTCCGTTAAATTTCACACAAACGGTTCAAGTTTAACTTTCCGTTTGTTTGAACCGTCCGTTGTTATTGTAGAATTGTAGACCGCAAGGTAACCGTTGAGTGAGATATCACATATGGTACGTCAACTTGAATCGGCTTTATTACTCCCTGTTCAAACTTTATGTGCTAGTTGCGGTGTAATAAACTTCAACGTTTAACTTTGTAATTCCTGAATATACTGTTGTTTGTTTATCCGGCTTGCACTATGTAATTTTAATTATACCATTGAGTTGCGTATTCAAATGTAATTATTTCGTAAGAGTTCGTAACAGCTTGATAGGACGGAGTTGATGGATTGTTTTGTATAAAGAGATGATTAACGAATACGTCATTGATACTTGGTAATTAAAGTGTAACTTTTGCATCAACGTGAAATCCAGTAGTTAGTTTACTTAAGACAAAGTGCAGTGTGTGGTGCGTCTGTGTAAAAGTTTTTCATCTATCCCAGATGAGAACTTTTAGGTAACTAACATCATCATCATCATCTAACCCAAGATTACCAATATATGAAATAACTTACAAATAGGTTTCAAATCTTCAATAATTGGAAAAGTAATTTTATACATTTTTTGAAATAACTTTTACATTAATGCTCGCAATTATAAGAGACGTTAAATTACTAAACAGTTGACACCATGAATAATGTATGAACAATAGCAAGAAAATAGATAGGAATTGAAATAAAAGAAAATAGGAATCTAAGATAACGTGTTCATTGCAAACGAGAAGCGATTAAAGCGAACGTAAGTTAAAATTACGGACAGTATTCTAATTTCATAAGAACAGCAGAATCATAATTACAAATTAAAAAATACTCATGCTCTAGTCAACCCCCAAACGCCTTTATTTGTTCCAATTGAGGCTTAATTTATAGCCAGACTACCCAGTCCTTTTTTCTCTTAGTCAGCAACGTATATAATTATGATTCCTTTAGCGTTACTGTTGTTGTGGACAACCTAAACATATCATTTATCCATCCATCCATAGAAATTTCATGTACGTTTGTTTGAATGCAAACTAATGCTGTAATATTTACAATTGAATAATAATTTCTAGAATTTTTTGTTTCAGAAAATTATTGTCTTTCTAGACTTAATGTTTGTATGTACCTTTACCACAAAGCACTTTTCCGAAACGTGACTTGTGCATAAGTGCAACTGTGATACCTGTAAAAAACTAAATTGAAATCGCTTTATCCGTTCGGGCGCTAGAGTGCCACAGACAGACAGACAGACAGACAGACAGACACACACACACACAGACACGTCAAACTTATAACACCCCTCTTTTTTCGTCGGGGGTTAATAAATTAAAGATTTTGACTTTGAAATAATAGTTCATCGCTTTCGCACCCGATCACAGTGAGACAGCTCGCTAATGTTCCGTCGGGAAAATGTAACAAGGGTGGATAATTATTTTGTTGATTAATTCAGAATACGAAACCATTTTGCCCCCACTCCCCCGACGATCCGTTTGCCAGTATTGTCATTTGAATTCACGACGGCACTTGACGTGATCTTTAAGTCTATGGATTTACGGTTCAAAATTCAACGAACCTCGTACACCTAGTTCTTGTAAGATTTGAATATTCGATGTTTAGTGACTATTGGTGTGAATTATCTAGCGCGTTAATTATTCATAAAGAAAATGTTGTTACAGCACGCTACCACTATACATACATAATTATTTAGTGTTACGCGGTGGTTTGTTTATGTGAGAAGGAATAAGTTTGTATTTTCCGTTTGAACAATTTACGTAATTGAATAAAATATGCGTAATTAGCAGCCCTAGCTTCCAGGGTTCGCACGCAAAATAATATAGCAAAATAATCGAGATAGATGGTGTATTTACCTAACTCGTAGCTTCATAGAGCTAATAGTACTACCTAGTAGTACCTCTATAGATGACTTTACCGGATTAATTTTGGAATTCTAAATATTGGATCAACCCTGGTTTTAGAAAAAAGGTATCTTTAATTTTAACTTAAGCCTTGCATTTCGTTATTTAAAACTAAGTAATTAATATTTATATTAATTAAAACAAGATTTCTTAATTCGATACCAACCTCAGATACGCGATTAATATAAATTGGACCCCGCCGATTGTTTGTAAACCGGTCAAAGTTAAATTAACTTGGATATTGTATATAAATTTCTATGGTGGATATTCGAATATTATTATAATCCGACGCTATTTTTGTGGTTGGATGGCCGGGGCAAACTTTACCGTCAATATTAGTTTTCACCGACCATCATATACAACCAAAAGTAACCTCTACTTCTGGTTACTCTGTATTTAACTCTGTAACTCTGGTTACTCTGTTCCGTATGACCTAAAAGTTTCCTAGTCAGTAGTTTAAGAATCTATTTGAAGTCTAGCCAAAACTTAAATTTGCCTTCGCCTTATTTTCTTACAACGTCCAAAAAACTGACTAAAATTGACCCAAATTGATCATGATTGGGTTTAAAAAAGTCATTCCGGTTCTTACACGTCCCTGATATTTAGGAGTATAATTATGTTCATTTATTTATTTATTTTCATTTGTTCTTATCAACATGTAGTGTACAACAAAATATTTTCCCTGTAATACTCGTACTATTACTTTTCCCAACATCTTTTTTAATTCGCCTCTCTGCTTCCTCTTCATTTCCAGTAAAGACCTTTTATCTGCAATTCGGTTGAGGATTCGTTCAAAGTTCGCTCGTCTCGCAATACACTTACGCTACTAGTTTTATCTGTTAAAGCTATCAATATGCGAGAGAGATACGTGTAGTTCCGTGCCTACCTTTGAGAAATCTTTTAAAAGTACTTTTTAACGTCGATCACTACTTTTTAGTTCGGACTTATTAAACTAATGTACCGCAGCTGATTCTCTGTTTTTTGTGATAATGTTTCACTATAATTATTATCAATGCAAAGATAAGAGCAAATTTTGAAGTATCATGCTTATTTCAGAATGCTGCAACATAATCATAATGATACAGTAATATTGAAGTTACAGGTCATTGCATTTAATCTTTGTTTGTAATCTTTTCAATACCTAATTTTGTAGGCTGATGACTTTTAAAGTTAAGATTACTTGATCACGCTACCTTTCAAACAAAAAAATAATCAAAATCGAGTCATGCCTTTAGAAATAATGGAGCCCCAGAAAGATTTATCTGCAAATTAAACCTGTAAAACTCCTTACTTTGCATCTGGGCTTAAAAAAAATAATATTTGGTCTTAGAAATCGTACAAAATACTGAAATGTTGCTTATTTATTATCAAACAGAGACGTGCAATGAAATTTTATATGGGGCGCCCTCGTCGCCCACGTCGCTTGATAAAGTCCTCGAGCTGTGTTGAGGAATCCGTTTTGGTCTGTTGTACTGGATGATTTGATCGCCATATCCATTACCGAATGTTCTCAGATATCTACTACGTTGCCTAGTATATTACAAGTCAACAAATTCATATTATTACCGATTATCTTTGCAATGATTTTGATTCGACCTTGATTTATTTTGTCGTAATGAAATTCACGTGAACAAACTCATTTACGTTTTCAATCATTATCCGAACTTCTGTGTTCGATTTTGAGTCTACCTTCTTTCCCGTAGATAATTTAAATAGCATTAAATCCTTTGCGAAGTTGATCCATTAAAAATTTACGCCCCCTCCAGTTTGCAGGTAGGTACCTGAACAAAACGGGCCAAATGTACGGAGAATTCGAGGAAAGAGGGATTGGGAGCACTTAAAAATGGGTTTTTAATCTGTGAAAGGCTATCGTTGGCCACTTGCTTGTTTATGGAATTAACCATACGAGAATCGCAGGTTAGAAATCCCGACGTGTTTCGGGCTGCGTACAAATGAGGATTGAGGGGTCAATTAGACCCCTCGAGTTGGGTCCGCTGGGAAGTTTGGGGAACGGTGTACGACCATCGAGTGACCGGAAAAGGAAGTGATGATTGAAACACTTTTCGGGCCGGCTTTGGACTATCTTGAAAGATTTATTTACGTTAGGAATTCAATTATACCGTATATGAAAACTGTTCAGAAATTCCTCATAAATTGCTGTAATTTTGATATGTTATGAAGACAAAGTCCAGTTTAATATTATTATATAATGTTATGGTATGTTCCACGTGTACAATTACGTATGTATAGATGACTCAGTGCCCTATGTTTACTTAAACCTCTTCTTGGTCTATTCTTGGGACCAAGATTGGAGGATGTGGGATATGTTGACTTTTTTCTATGGCCGAGTGTACATCTCCAAGTACATCTCCAAGCGACTGGTGAACGATATCATTATTACAGCACGCGCCAAAGTTTGTTCGCGGCCCATCTTAACCGCATTGGCTTATCGTTATTTTTACGATATTTCCTCCTATGATTAGACGCTCTAATATTATTTGATGATTGTGTTCGAGTGCCGTGAAGCGTAATTTCGCCGCTATCGCCTTTATTGAATAGGGTTGTAGGTTTTTATGCGCCGTTTGTCGATTACTATCAGCTTTATAGTTACAGTTTGTATAAATAGGCCGTTATGTTATCTTTTATCGACTGTTTCGAGTGTACTAGTTATTGTACAACACTGGGTTTTATTTATGAGCTTTGTTTTTTCTATCAACTTTTGTGTGTAGTTTATACATTCAAAAATATATCCAGATTTTTGGGGATGTACCTATCTATATTCACCTAGTGCACTATATTTTTGTCACGCATTCTTTTAGCTTCCAAGTTATTACATTTAGAGTGTGGGTGGACGAATTTATGAATACCAACTCGTGTCGCTCCCAAAATTATTAAGTAAATAATAACATTGTTTATTCAGAATACATTGAGATGTTCAACTTTAGTTTATCAGTCCGTTAAACTTGAAACAACAGACCCAATTTTCTGAATAACTTAATGGGAATTATAATGTATTTTGACTACATTTAATTACAATTAGCCGACTTTAGTTATTCTTTGTTATGCCGTAACATAATTATATTATATTTTTTATAGATTTTATTGATTATTATCAAGCCGCACTGCAGCAGCGTGGTGGAGTATGCTCCAAGTCACAGTTACTAGGAGAGATTCGTGTCTTGTAGTGGACCATTAATGAGTTGAAGACAATGAGGATATAATATATGAAAGTGATAATGATAAAATTACATTGAGTATACACATATAATTATTCATTCATCTGTAATAGGAATAAGTTTAAGCCGTCAGTTTTGTTGGCGAATGGAAAAAGGGGGAAAGAATAATGTCACCAAAACTCTTTCACGGCTTCCGAACTAGATACAGTTATCGTTACACATAACAGTTTACCAACTGTAAACGTTTTATTTTTTTTTCTCTCGCATTCCCTCTACATCGCTTTTGTTTTCAAACGGACGTTATGACTATTGTAAAATTGTAACTGTTGTAGGATGAGTAGAAATTGACGTAATTCGTTTCAACGTGCGAGCTTATGTGTCCAATGCTGTAGGGATGCCGTTTTTTCGCGATTTTATTTTTCATATTTAAAAATTGTATAAAACGGTTTTGTCAGTTTTACACAGTACATAAAAATATTTTTATTCAGTTGTTAAATTAAGAATAAATTCGTATTCACGTTTATTTTACGTGACGTGACTTTACAAGCCACAATCCTTTAAAAATCTTTACAATGCACAATGGAAAACCTTTGAAGACCCTCCAGGGCATCTTAATTAGGAGGAGAAACTGTTACAGCATTGTATCATTATGGAAAGCCGCTAATTAAAGCCTTAAATAGCAGGGGTCTAAGAAGACCTTAAAGGAATTCAATCTTTGTATTGTCTCGTTATAAAATTGTTATTTAATACAGAAGATCACCCACCTTTCTTCGCTACCCTTTCGATTGAACCAACTGCTATTTACGATAGAAATTGATTTCGATACGTCTCACTGAGTCTACCTCTACCAGTGCTCGTAGTAAATCACTAGATTGTTAAAAGCTAATCCAAACAGCGGGTATTTCCCAGTAGATTCTACGTAGTGAGTTCCTATTGACCGAACATTACGTTTTATAGACAATCGTGGATGCGATCAGAGCCGACCAGCAACAATACAAAGATACTATCGTAATTCGATTACAGTTTTCTATCTTTTATAATCTAGGTGAAAGTATTGTAACGATGGGTGAAACTATTTGTCTATTCAAACCTTTTATTCGTGTCTAGAGTAGTTTTGTTAAATACACATATGATTGACTAGTGGCCCGACCTCGCTTCGCTTCGGGAAAAAAAGTCTCACTTCCTTACAAACTTTCGCTTTTATAAATATAGATTCGTAATTGCTTGGTTTCATTAAGTTTTTACACACTACACTATATTTCATTTTAATACTAATCAACCACTTGACCACTCTCAAGTGCCTACGTATCTGTTATGCGGAAAAATAACAACCTTTTTTGAACATGACACCTTTTGCAAACAATTTTAACCCTTCATTACGTACAACGGAATATCAAATTTGTGAATTAATAAAACACTATCTACACGCAAAAGAATCTCTACAAAAGCTGGTGTTAATTACAACACTCGAGTTTCCAGCTAAATTAATGTTTAACCTCCTTCCTTTCTGCGAAACCTTTTCCGTAAAACAACGGTGAATATAATAAGGGTTCATAACACATCTCGGTCATTTTTACCCCACCGCAGCGATGGAGGGTTAAGATTTTAATAGCGTACATGTAGCCCCTGAATTGCTATTAAACGAGCGGAGAGAACATTTTTTGTTTCGTTACCAGGGTTCGATTGACCGTCGTTCTGCAAGAAAAGGGATAGACAGGTCAGTGTAAATGCCCCTTGAAATCTTAATATTGTGGAATAAAAGCATCGGGTTTACGAGAACGCTGTATGTATTCGTAACGCCGGCGGAATATGAATGACTCGATAGCCATATTTCACCCACACAATCAAGAATGAAGCGGATGGTTATAGTTTTCATGTGGCAGAGAGCGCGGCTTGAATGGAGATTCGATTTGTAAGCGCAGTGCTAGTAAAATTAACTTCGTTTTCAATTTGTATATTTTATTGGTAGCTTCTCGTAATCCGTGTTAAGGAGATCATTTAATTGATCTTCATAAAAAAAAGCATGAATTATTGTGAACATTCAATTTATTTTTTAATTAGTCCTCACACTTTGATATACCTACCTATCGTATCGAAGTCCTATTTAGGTATGCGATACGAAAACTCTGTTGTACTTGAGAAAGTCTTGTAGCCTACATATTGTATGGTAGTTCGAAAGCCATCGTATTCGTGAAGTAGCGCCCATGTCATAAGTTATATCATTCATCCTTCACTACAACACTATAACTTCGTGATTTTCTCATCAAACTTTCTTATTAGCAACGCAAAGTTCACTGAGTTGGTGTAAAATACGAGTACGTGACTTAGCCGATCGCCTAATGATGCAGTGGCCAATATTTCCTTCATAAGCAAATGGCTTAGCCGTATGGTCATAGTAAATTGTCCAAGTAAAAGAGAGATTATATAACTACGTTTGGTATTTTTAATGGTTAATCAGGATGTGATTTATGGCCAAATAGATGAAAAAGCTCCACCTTCAAGATTCTGCACTGAAAGTCTTTGATATGCTAGAATTATATATTGAAAGCAAGCTTGGCCTGATTTCAAACATATTGTGAATCATACATAGTCTGTCAAAGAAGGAATCTAAGCTATTCAAACGAAAGCAGGTCTGCTTGAATAGATTTGTACGAACGTACACGATGCGACAAAATCATCTCGTGTACGTATAAATTGTCTAAGCGTAGCTTTAAATCGTATGGTTTTGATTTTATTGGCACTAACAATTATAACTATAATCTAAAGTAAAATATATAAAACCTATGTATTTTACTCTATAGTTACATAAAATATATGGCAGCATGTTAGGTATTATACATATATACATTTATACGACGGAAAATCTATAGAATATTTTCTTCAGCCATCTCCGCGCAACTTCGCACGGCGGGGCCAATTACGTGCAACGCACAGAAACAATAGGTATCCGACTATGTGTACACAAAGTAGCGAGGGGCCATTTAAATATTTAGTTTCATGAATAATTCATACGGTCACTTTAAGACTGAAGGCCCTTTTTTGTTTCCTTAACAATTTTGATACGGCCCGTCATGTCGTACGTTCGTGGCGTGTTACTATACTAGGGTAGGTTTCTGTAGGTATTTTTGTTAATATGTACCTAAAGTAAAAATCCGAAATTATTTAGGTACAGTCATGGGCAAGGTACTTACCTATTATTTTATTGTTGTTCTCAATAAAATATGTGTATTTTTTTTAAATGAGAAATAAATTAAGAAAACTGATTGGATTCCTCAGCATAAGACCCGAGCCAACAGTAAGCCGTCTCCGGAAGGTAAACCGTTCCTTCGGATTAAATGCGTCATAAATTAAACCAATGACGTAAGCGGAGCCAAGCCATTTGGCTAGCTCTCAAGCTGCCATGCACGGTGTTTGTAAAAGGTCCTGTGATCGCTAGATTGAGAGATTGCTCAATTTCATTTATGTATGTCAAAAATACCTTGAACATTTGGACAAATATTTACTTCTGAGCAACCCACCTAATGATAAAACACAATAATTATTCTCTACGTAAAATGTAACGGAGAAACCCTATTTTTGTCTAAACATGTAGGTATACTCCTGCGCAATTAAAGCTTTCTATTAAACAAATTGGTTGACAAAATTGATACGATAAGTTCTTGCATCCGATAAAATTGTAGTCAAGTAATGACTTCTAAAAAGCAAAATAACAGATGGCCATATAAGTTAATAGCCTACTCGCCCTCGCTTCACTTTGGTAAAAATATAGTACACAGTCACCCCCTTTATGGGATAAATCTATCCTATGTCCTTCCTAGGATCTCGAACATCTCCATGCCAAATTTCAATAAAATCTGTCCAGTAGTTTCGAAGCCTATTCAATTCAAACAAATAATAAAATGTTTCCTCTTTATAATATTAGTGTAGATATATTTTAGTATATTATATACTTTAATGCCACTGCATTATAAATTTAAATAAATGCAAGCAATGAACGAACGCAGTTAGTTGCATTGCAACACGTCGCGCCGCCGTTAAACATATTTACATGCACATTCAATGAATATTTATGATATTTTAAGTCTAATGGTGAAAAGTTTATCGTATCACTGTGTCAGTTAAATATGAAGCCGGCATTAAAAAGCTCGGCAAAAGCTTACGGGAACGTTACAATATTACGTGTATATTTATTCGGCTCGCATACCACCGCGCCGTGCTGTGGGCATAATATTAAATGAAAAACGGTGTCGGTTGCCAACTCGCTTCATGATATTACTGTTGTTCCAACTCTGATACGAGCGCCGCCGCGGAAAGGATGTTAGGAAAACATTAAGCGGTAGACAATTATGGCTTTTAAACTTATATTATCACGGCGTTGTACATTTTATGTCTCATTACTTGTTGGTAGTGTGTAGAAGTAATATACACCCCAAAATAGTCCTACTAATATTATAAATGCGAAAGTTTGTATGTTTGTTTATTTGTTACTCTGTCACGCAAAATCTGCCGAACCGATTTTCATTAAATTTAGCACACACATAGAGGGTAACTTGGATTAACACATCGGATACCTTTAATCCCAGAAATCCCGCGGGATCAGTCAGATTCCACACGGCTTCGCCGTGGGCATTCCTGGTCCTGCATAAATGACTGCCTCTTGCTTACCAAGGTGATATCAAAAGCACGTGTATTAATGCTATCTATTAAATTTGCTACTTCGGCTTAAACTACTCGATAAACATGAATTTCCCAGCGTAAGATTGATAAAAGCATGTTAAAATTGTTCCTAATTGAGTAAAAAAACTTTCGCAATGCATTTAATTCTAGCCCACGATCGCGATATAAACGGTGCTGTAACGACGCTTCGTTAGTCGGCAATGGATGAAATTTATGCAATTGTTGACTCGCGTTTGCCTTTGTTTTGGATTCTTTTTACTAAATGATTAGACTACATCGCTGTGTAAAAACTTGTGTTCAAAAATCATTTATAAAGGCATTTTACTGTGATGTTTTGTGATATTGTGCAATAAGTATTTAATACTAGTAAAAATGTCGTTTCCATTTTTTACATTGTAACGAACACGTTTTTCTAATTCGACGACAACTCCATTTAGGGTACGTTTTTGAACATTTCAAGTAATAAAAAGGAACTAACCTCCTAAATTTCATTCAAATCCGTTGCGGTGATTGCGGAACAAACATACAAAGTTTCCTATTTATAGGTAATACGAATAAGATACCGACGTGTTAATGCGAATAATAATATGGTCTTGACTTAACTTTGCGATCTCATCAATCATCATCAACGTCCAAATAATCACATCAGGGGCACAAACAGAGGTCCAAAATCTACGTAACTTCGTTTCCAAATCCACATAAGTTTGCGTCGAGAGAATACCGCGGGACGGAATCTGGGAACGGAACGTTCGGCCGGCTAATCAATTTGTGGAAAAAGAGATACTCCTCAGGGATTCTATCTCCCCACGAATCCATTACGCACTTTGTACTCAGAAACACTATCTTGTTCTCTATCTATTCGTCTGTGGCCCAAAGAAAGATCATCCATTATTGAAGTGAAAGGTTCTGAGAGCGCTCGCTATCAGAGAAATTTCGTTTCCTCTTAATGAGTTCAGTAAAGAAACCGCGGTTTTATGTTGAAGAATCAGTCACGCCCTTCAATACGGTTCTATCGATTTTGATCGACGATAAATCTCTGAATCTAAGAAAATAAAATAGAAGGCTTGTTTTAGAATTATTAAAAAATAATTACATGAATGTACCTAATCGTATTCGTATTCGTGTAATAGGTATAGTTGTGTGTTACGAAAAATGTCGACTAAACACCTACTTTTGTTGCTTGAAAAAAAGTAACACGTCTCTCGATCTCCCGTGAGGTCAACCTGGCCGAATGCGGTCTGTGACCAAACAAATAAAAATATAAAACGTTTCATTTCCCACACGTCCCTTCCCGCGGGACTTGTTGACGTGGGAGTCGTGACGTGTTGCGTTCACTCTCGCTTACGTTAATTTGTTAGCCTGTTTAAATTCCGAACGTCCTCCCCGGGAAGTTTTTTTTTATTTTGTCGCAAACCGAACTAGGAATCCCCATGGTACAGTATGTTCGAACACTGACAGCTGTAACGGCCGGAATGAGACATGAGGGGACAGTACACGTGCTGGATATCTTTGTATGTATTGAAGATGTCGATTTCACTTTACGCCCGAAAATAACAATCGATTTAATCCAAAACTTGTAAATTGGAGATCACAAATGTTATCCATATCTATCAAGTTTGCCCTCAGATATAGTGTTTGTGGTGTTCAAACAGTCCTACGTAGGAAATCAAATTCTACAACTGTGGCTTAAAATTACATTTTTATCATTACAACCCATAATCGTCCCACTGCTGGGCTTGGGTCTCCTCTCACAATGTGAGGGGTACAGGCCATAGTCCA
>DWKA01001277.1:0-12848 GCA_018249155.1 Panoquina ocola ocola | reverse complement strand
ACCTACAGAAATAAAATAAAGATAGGCATATTTTTTATTATAATAATTAAAAAAAAATGCTTGCATGACCTATCGGGCACTAGCTCGTATGAAATATTAATACGTTACTAATTGTAAGGACAACTTTATGCAAATTAGTTCTGTTTACTCTTTGAACTTAATTTTTATCGATCTGAAACAAAATGTTAAAATTCGAATGCAGATCTATTCTAAACGACAGATATTTTATTACAATCAAGTAGATAATATCTAATAGACAGATGCACTAGTTAGGTAAAATTTGCTTAGAAGCTTTATCTATAAATTCTTGAAGTAAACAAAATTAGCAATAGGATACCCGAGTTAATAATAATTTATAGTCATTACGCATATTATACAGTAGTTACCTTTTTAATCCACTTTATCAACAATATGTTTAAACAGTTACAATGATGGTGGATAATTGAACCCATAAAGTTATTTATATCCGCACATTGAACGGGATCCAATGAATTACCATAATTTACTTGCAATTTATTAATCAGTCTCAAAATAAAGTTACCTACCTACCTACATAGGTGCCTACAGGCATCTTGTACATTACTATATATGTATCAGGTTATTATAAAAAAAAATACCGAAAAAATTTAAAAGACGAAAAAGGAATTAACTGCGCCAAAACTGTTACCTACATTTGAGTTTCTTGCATTATTAAAAAAAACAGTGTAATATTCTTGCTGAAAATATAATAACAACAAATTCCTCTTTTTTATTTAAGCAATATTGTAGATAGTAAATAGACAATTAAATTATATTAAAAAAATAACAATAAATATTTCCCAACTTTGGGTGTGAACAGACCAACTCATGTCGACTGAACAGGAAAAGTCGTTTGTTTTTAAAGCTTACCTTTATTTGCAAAGGTATCTTAATTTCCAATATAAATTAAAATAGCAAAAAGTACTACCTACGATGCCTAATGACGTTTTTCTTATCAGATTAACATCTAACCTATTGAGTATGCGTTAATACATCGTATTAGACATATAGGTACTATACTTCTTCATAATGTCTTACGCTGCGTAGAAGATAGGTACGTAACGTATAAGGCGACCTCTAATTAGACCACCGGCTGAGAACCTCCACGGTAACACATGAATAAAGCAAGCGTTAACCGTAATTCGATGGTTCCTTGAAAAAAGTTAATAAAACAACCCCACATAAGGCTCTATGTAACTAAGACCTTATATTTATTCAAATGGTTCACACCTTCAATCGCATTTGCTTAGCGCTTTTTTTTAGCTAGTAAATAAAGTGCTAAAAACTCACGCTTCAAGCTTCATCATTTAGGTGTCTATTAGAAACCAGTATGGGCTCATTACGTTCTCATAACATCGCTCTATAGTCTATTCTATTGCCTAAGCTTAGCTTGGTAGAGTTCCTACAGCCCTATAAACAACATTGACACGAGTTGATCTTATATTATCCATCACAGACCATGGTGAAAATTTAGTGATTTTTATTACGAATATCTGTATGTTGTCTTGTATCGGATTCAAACGTAGAACATAGCAGGTACCTATTCTTAAACTGAATATAAGTTTAAATCGCTAAGTTAACCTTTTAATACGAGCATGCTATAAAATATTTTGTAAATAACAATATTGCAAAAATTTCAATGCTAAAGCTCAAGCGAACCTAATACTGAGAAAGGGAAAATTATGTTTCGGTAACTAAGTAGAGCAAGCTTCAATACGATCCCTCAGTACAAGAGCGAGAGAACGCTACAGCCTTCTCGTTCCCTCAGTCTTTAAACACTAAAAAGCTTCATAGATGGCAGCAAAATCGCTGCAACAGCTTCAAGCGGCCACTAGTGTCGCCATCTAGCGTCGAATAACCGAACTTTTATGGCACGTTTATCGAAGAGGGCTCTTCGGCAGCTCGTAAACGATTTTATGAGCGCAACTCTAGTCTCGATATTACCCGACCGAGTACGGTTGGGAATGCAATATTCCGGTGCTCCTGTTGAGCGGCGGAGTATTCAATTCAACCGGTGTTCATGGGCTTTTATGTGCGATTCAAGGTGCGATTGGATGGCGTGCTCGAGCGTTTATTTGGCTTTATTGTTGGGGTTTGTTTATGTGATTGCTGTTTAACCAACTACGGGGTTTTACATGCTTTTGTTATGATTATTATGTTGTTGCGAATAATGAAGAGGATCGTTCACTACCTGTTATTTGCGGGGAGTACTTAGCGACTCAGCATTGTTCTCTCTCACCCACATTGCTTATTGGAAAGTTATAATTTGTTTTCTAACGTAGTAGGCGGCTACAAAGTTTGAATTAGATAGGTAGCCGAACTCAATAAGCATTTATCAGTGATTTATGTTTGAATTTTCCCCAAAACGTAGCCGTGAAAAAGGCAAATCATAAATAAGATCCGATTCAAATTTGTAGAAGATGCTATCGGTATGATTTGTAGGCTCGCACCCGGGAGCGTTTGCCTAGTGAGGAGCTAATTGCTTTTTCGTTTATCGATAAATTCATTATTTATGAAAATGTAAATTAATGAATTGCTGATACCTAATGTGTGACCAAAAAAATCTTTGACATAATCTAAATGAGATCATAATAAGACGACTTTCGGAACCATAACCTTGTTAGATTTTACCAATCACTAATAGTAATAAGTATCTTCACGAACAAAATCGCATACTTATCGGTATCGTATATCGTTAAGTTTGTACCTAGTATGTAGTATCCAAACAGTACACTTATTTTCCTACCTAATGGACGCTGTTGCAAAAAAAAAAAATATGCTAGAACAATAATTCTGTCAGATTATCTAGTTAATTAGAAAAATGTAGTGGACGTGGGAGTTTATTAGTAGGAACTTAAAAGTTTATACGCAAGTGGGAGTTAACATATCGAATTAGCTTGCGTGTCATCGCATCACTAGATATTATATTTTGTTGCTGTGTTAGCTTTTATTATTTTATTGGGCCCTTCTACACACAAAGTTGGGAATTGTATCCTGTTTTAATTTATCCCATAAGCATTTATATTTGGTGTGATTACTAAAATTTTTTTTTTAATGATTAGTAGGTAGGTAGGTACCTACTAAAAATACTTAATTTTCATACAAAATTGAGACTGATGGCAATGTACCTTCTTGAAACAAGATTAATTATTAAGTGTTTTCCATTTTTATTCTTATTAGCCGTGATAAGAGATACCTACTGAAGTGAATTTCAGTATTCAGTTTTGAATTTTGGAACAAATGATTTATTATTTATAGTACCTAGCCTATTTTTTTATAATCGTAATTTGTGTGATTTAATGACATATTTTTACGATATGTAACTTGATTTAAGCTTTAGGTACGTTAGTTAACCCTACAAATACTTATTCAGCATAATGTAAAACATCTTTAGATATCTGGATAATAAATAGGAATTTTCGCAGCCAGTTACTCGCTAGATAGAGGCTGTTACGAATTTAAATGAACCGAATAAACATAGGCGCTTCTATAAAATAGATAACCGGAAACTGCCGAAAATGGCCCGGGCTGGCACGACGCAACGTAGCGATGACCGAAACACGAACGATAAATAATGATTCATTTAAATTCGATACTCACACATGCACCGATACGTTAATGATTTATCGACAAAATATTTGTCATTCCTAATTCAAATAGTGTAGAGAACCTTAATAGAAATTAAATACATCCTTGCTGTTATTTCCTCTTCACAAGTAATTGGGCTCTTGTAATCGGATTCTTTGTAATGGGACATGTTTTGCAAGCAAATATTGTTGTAGAAATAAAATATGTTACAAACTAATAAATAGTAATCCTCATTCATAAATCCAATAATTCTGATGCTTATTATGAAAAATAAGTTGATAACACTGTGGCTGTGAGTTCTTAAGACTCTACCTGCGCGGATATCTACTCGATCTGTGTGCCACATAATATATTAAACACCCAATGACATTACGTGCCACCCTGAAGGTAACAAATTATAACTGATTTGACCGACAAACATTTTTTGTTCAACCACATACCCACAACAATAGTTTATCTGTCCTAAATGTGATTTAACAGGTAATTTTTAGAATAGATTACTTTCAAACACAGCTAGATTTATGTCCAAACATAATGTAAATAGGTAGGTAAGCATCCGAATGAGGAACTACATTTATTTTCATTTACCTCCGTTTGTATCGCGGCTCCACGTGGAGATTACGTGATTTAACAAAGGGAGTGCTATAAATCTTTGAGCCCTGTCTTAGTAGGCTTTGTGGGCATTTTTGATATGTGCCTTTAAAAGCTTTTTTCTGTATTTAGATGAGAGTTCATTGTGTAATTCATTAGAGTGAGGGTAGGTCGCCGCGCGGAGCAGTGCCGCCCGCGGTCGATACCGAGAGATAACGGACTATTTATTGCCAACCAATGAGATGTCCAACAAGAACGTGATATTTAAAACGATTCACGAATTAGCTGGTACAAATAACAGTGCAGTATAACGATACCTTGGAGTCTAAAATTTGTAAACAATGCATAATACAAAGTTTGTTGAAGTCGATAATATTTTTTCGATAAATTATACAAGAATTTGAATGTTAAAAAAAAATATTTGGGCAACATTACTGAGTGTATCGGCAGTTGCGTCAGGTCACGTCCAATTCACGCGATAAAATGTAAACATTTAATTTTAAATAGTTCCTGGGATTCTGCCCACTGCCATCGAAAATAGCTAAGCGAACAAAAAGTGATACGTGTAGGTACATCGTCCGCGTGTTTATCATGGTACTCATCATTTCAATTCATTAGCAGTCTGATCACGCGTGGCCCATCATTCGCTTTTACAAATGACTAGATAACGCTTTGGTAATGCTGAGGTGTGATTTTGATTGCACACTAGCTTAGTGATAGATTAATGTTTGTTGTTTTTAAGGTTATGATTCCTTATGAAATACCAATTATTCGTACATTATTTGGATTAGGTATTTTTAATTACGCGCAATATAAAATTTCTCATTTTAATGTCAATTAAAACTATTTGTAGTGTTAACTATGTATGGTATCTATACATAACTAGGTATATTACAACAATTTTAGTTAGGTACCTACGTAAATAGTAAAACATACAATTCAAGTGTTTTATGGCATTTTTCTGTTTCTTAAAAACTAGTGGGTGGTCCTATAAACTCGTTGTCGCATTGTCTATTCTTGAATCGAACTTGCGATTTGCATCGACAACCTACTCGGCATACATATTCCCCAAGATAGGCAAGTAATTAGCACTGATGTCGATATCGATATTCGCGTCAGGAGCTTCATTAGTTACAACTTCCGTTTATTTATAACAAAACGAGTGTTGTATTTCATCTCGATTTTATTTTATTGTTGAAAAGCAAAACTTTTGTATTGAATTTAATAAAGTAACAGGGCAATATTTTACTCCGCGGAGAACGTACTGTTCTGACCGACCGCCAGCCGAGTAATACGTCACGGCTAGACAGTTTCCCCCTCCCCTGCTCCCATAGCTCCAGCTTGATGTTAGACGGAGATGTCCGTATAACAACTAATACTGGAGCGATAAAGATGGCATGCGATCGTGAAACATGGCGCATAACGCCCCTTGATTTATTGTGGAGTGTGCCAAAGTTCGAATTTTATGTGTGCGTGACGGTCTGTCCAATTTTATATTCTGTAAATCTTTAATAAGAAAAGAATCAAAAATATTAACATCCGATTTATTCCTGTATGTATGAAAGGGGTTTAAAATTATTCAGCGTAAATTTGAGCACGAATAGCAATAAATATTTGACCCGGTTTCATAACTTTGCACTCGTATAAATTTAAATTGATCTCATGCATTAATTTCAACTGCCACAGCCATCTATTGTCTGTCTATACTGACTATAACAGAGAACAAAGCGCTATGTTCGTGTATTATGTAGCTATATTTGGAACTGAACTGGCCTATGCGTAGAAACGTAGCACTATTTTGACTACATATAACTATCTAGTAATAATGGGCGAGAGAGAAGTGGGAATAGACGAAATATTGATAGCACTGAAATAAACATGGTAGTTGGAGATAATAAACTTTGTTATACGAACGTGAGTCACATCAAAGCTGAATGAAAGTTACAAAGAATGAAAGCTCTTCAATATAAATATGAAAAATACTTAACGAGATTTATTGTGTCTTATTTTTTAATTTAATATGTGTAACCGTTCCGATATAAAACAATAATTTATCGTTAGATAAACCCGATGGTTATTCAACTTGGTTGTATTAGTTACCTACCTATAAATTTTAACTATCATACAGGCAATGGTTCTAAGTTTTTGAATGTTTGCCGAGTCGGATCGCGTGTTTTCTGAATTCATTTGCGTTGCATTAAATATAATTTATTACTATTAGGTACGGTTAAAACTGTTAGAAGTAGAGTTCTGTGTAAAAAGTGATTTACTAACATTGTTCGTAACCGCAGGACTTGGAGTTTTTGTTGGATGTTTCTGTGTTCTTACTCAATAGTATTTCATTACGGACTTGAAGATTTCTTCTCTTTACCGAGATAATAAAAATGTAAAGTGAACGAGGTTTTTATATCCTCACTTCCACATAAAATATTTACAGCTAGCGTTTATGTTTTCAACTACTTAAATACCGTGTAAAATTATTAATGATAGTAGCTACTTCGCTATTTCCTACTTATGCTTGAGTGACTAGGAATTAAAAACTCTATTTATAAAAAGTTGTATTCAAAAAAATATACACGTTAAAAATAGACAACATACCTACTGAATTCTCTTACACGATATTGAACCGGATCCAAACTGTGCGTTAGACTGTACGCGGTTCCAAACAACGCCCCTTAGCGTTGCGTAACACGAACTTTATTGCTCCATATAAAATATGAAAAGTCGTCTTCATTAAGTGGTTGGTAGACGGGAGCAAAATGAGCAATTTGCTAAGTAAAATGTACGACGTAGGTACAGTACGGTGGTGCCGTAAAGTTCCCTGTTCCTCGCTAGGTGGTCCTTACTCATAGTGCTGTTATTTATTGGCCGACCCGGTACGGCACACATATTCGGTAACATCTGTCAGGACTATTTATCTCGACGAATTTAAACCGATTGTTATGTAACGGAATAAGTATTTTGTGGCATAGATTCTGGACTTAAATAGACAATGAGACTGTCCGGGAATGTTGAAGAAAATTTACTGCAGCAATGGCAAATTTTATTGTCAAAAATACAAGTCATCTACCTAACTTAGTAAAACTTAATTAAACTAGCAGGTATATATCCTAACCTAACTAGATATTCTTACTAACCTAACCTAAACTAAGAAACATTTGTGACTCACATAAGCTATCTGGAACTGGAAATAGACCAGCTGTGATAAACAACAAAAAATACGGCAGCCGAATTTCGCAGTGTAATTTTTTGATCGTGCCATAATTATAATTGGTGACAAATTGAGCGTGATAGTAGGTGTGTTACGAGCGGGCATTGTTCATCCGATGACAAATAATGGCAGATAATACCACACTATCGGGTGTTCCGCGCGAATTTAGCACTATGTTGCGAGCCAATATTCCACTTGATAATAAACACGACTCATAAACCTATACGTATCACAATTGTAACTCTGAACGGTTATTTTTAATACTGTAATTGTATTTTGTGTATATTATAAAGCTGTTTATAATAGCGGACGCCAAACAGGTGCGTTATTGCGGTTTTAGCTAAGTTAGTAGGTAGGTATTCGGTTCCCTGAATGTTACTGCTAATAATTATCAATCGAATAGTACCTGTCTAAATACAATAATTATAATTGCAGTTCTTTTATATTTAACTAGGCCGTTTAATAAGGTATAAGTTTTTATAGAAGGATTGAAAATCCTAATAGTGCGCTCTTAACTCTACTTGTCATGTGGGATAGCGGTTAATCATAAATTCATGAGATTAAAAAAAACTCTTTTTACCAACACCGCCACGCCACAGTAAAATAATGCATTCTGAAACTTTCCTGAACTTTAGCCTAGAATTTAAATAACTGATAATGTCTATATTACTTGGCACTGAGCCTACCGCTGTCATTGAGTGAATTAACTAATTCGATATTGAACTCGCCACGCAATTTATTTTCAATAGAAATGTAGTGGCGTTATTAAGCAATACCTACCTACCGCCAATAAATATATGGCCGGCAATGGTCGGAGTAATTCAAAAGCGATATTGGAAATACAGTACGGAAAGTTGTTTTAAAATTTAACGGTTCATGAGTTTTTGAATTAATCGTTCAAAATAAATACTAGTTCGTTTAGAATGCATAACTTAATTATGCTATGTCTAAAACTTAAAAAAAAGATTTGATAAAACATACAATACGGGCCATTATTAAAATAGCAAGACAATTAGTGTTATGTCGTTAAAATATAGCTAGAAAATAAAAGTTCACCTCCTAATAGTGTTATATCGTTAAGAACATAGCGGCAGAAATAAATGTTCACCTTATAACAACAAAAACACCTAGTTCTAGAGTTTATGTTATTGCAAAGATGAATTGCGTTACACTCGTATTTAACTAAACATAAATTTTCAAAAGAGTAAAATTTTGAGCGTCACGGTAAATGCCGCTCACGGTAAGTCGTGACTCTCGTGACTGGAGCCGATCTGACGAACGTTAGATGATTGAGCAAGACCCCCGAGAGTTTGCTTTATCTCTTAATACATTTGTAAGTCCATCTGAATTAAGTTTATTAATAGTCCGTAGATAGTATTACACTATCCCTTAGTTCATTAACGATCCATTTCTTCGGTCGTTCACTTACTTATCGACCAACTTCAAAGTTTGTGTATGTATGGTTTATCTGCAGCTGTAGTCCATTGTTTATGAAGTGATTTTGATTATACATTTTCTATTCGTTTATTTATTTCTGTTGATATTATCAGACTCTTAAGTAGATCTATTTCTTCAGTTGTAAAAACTCTGGCTCTACTTAAAGAAAACCAATATTAGTGTAAATAAATTAGGTACATAAGTGGCTAGCTATTCTCCCAAATTTCGTAGAACAGATGTTATAATATATCTGCTTAGAGAAGTTATCAAATCAAATCTAATAGATCGTTGGACTTTCCAAACTGATTCTGTTCTCTCAATTTTTTAATACGAAGTTATAGGTAGGTAAACATCATTTTTATATTTAATATTACCTAAGCAAAATATATCGTAACGATAATGTTACGACAGCATTAAATATATTAAGACGCAGCATCAAAAAAGTATACAAAATAAACATGTAACTTTTCAAAACAAAATTGCGCTCCCGAATCTGCGTAAAATAATACGCATCAATCTCCTATATTAGTTCGGAGCTCGACGGAAGAACATAAAAACTTCCTCAACTTTCCTATACGCGATCGTAAATCTCACGTTTTTTAATAGATAAATAGGACCTCACACAAACGAGCAATATCGCATTATTTGGCCCTCCCTCAGGAAAGGCCCTCTTGATAAAGCCTCCTTACCTCACACCCTTCATGTTAATGTACTTCGCCAGACGGTGACAACCATTTTTTGGCCCACTTGGTTACATTATGGGTGCTATAAAGAGTATTTCAAATTATATTTTCCGTGTCCATTAAAAGGAGATGTACCCGTCGCTGTGTATTTTAAACGTAACTTTTATAAACGTAATTTCATGTTTATTGTTGTTCTTGGACTGTTATGTAATTGTTATTAGCCTTAGTAACCAATCTAATGACCCAAAGATAATGACATAACCTTAGTGATTATATTATTATAATATTTTCATTGAAATTAGAAATCATAAGAACATATTTAATAGAATTCTTGCTATCTTTTATGCAAAGTGGATGCAAGTTAAAGTAGATGTATAATTTATGCCATTTTTTGCGAATGCTAAAACAGGTAGCCGTGTTAATTTAAAAAAAGTAGTTTACGCAACAACAATTGTCCGCCGTTGTCGGTCTTTAGGCACAAAAGTTAGCTCACCGTGCAAGGTAATAAAATGTTCAAAACTTCGTAAAAATATGCCGTCATAAACAAAGAGCTTCGGATGCAAAGTTAGATAAAGAACATCTCACACACCTGAGTTAGAAAATTGCTTTTTTCTAAGCGCCTCCAGTTATTTACGCAACTTTCTCCAAGAATAAAAGAAGTTTCGTGGAAGAACTTTCGTATTTTTTTTCTGAACGGGACGTCGGGTATAAATCATATCTGGATCCGTATGATATGACGGCTTGGATGCAAGAAATTTTGTAACAATAAAAATATTGTGACTCGTGTTTAGGAAACAATTGTTCCGCTGTTTTGTTGTGAAAGCTTTTTAAAACAATGACAAAAATCCTTAGAAAGCATGAAATTTCACGAATTTGCGAGGTCGATTCATCCTTATTTTACTGCATAAAATAGACCCTTATCACAACTAGTTAAAAACTAATTACTGGGGTGACACCACCTTTCCATAAATCCCGCTCGGCTCTACCGAATTGCCCTGACAAGTTATTTTTAAGAAAAAATCCCTCGAGGCCCGACCTCACTCTGCCCCCCTCGCCTCCAGAGGAATTCATCACGATTTATATTCATGGCATAACAACGTGAGCCAGTTTAGGGCGATACCGTTTAAATTACAAACTGCTAAATAAAACTTGTCTAGCTGTACAAATATTTATGTTTCGAAACTTCTACATCATCTGTTTGGTAAATCGAGCACGAATCTTTAATTCGGAATCTTTTTTGTTAATGCTGAATTTATTTATAGGTGCTTGACCATTTTTTTGGTGGTCCGCCTGTACTTTAAGCATTTGACTGGTCTTGGATACAACGATGTTTCTTGATATCAATAACTAATGTCGATCTTTTGTTACAATTATCATGAAATTCTTCATGTGCGTCTCTTTCCCAAACATCTTTCGAAAATTATCTAATACCTACGTTAGGAACTTCCTTGAAAGTTGATTTAGTATTGTTACAATATTAAGATAGGTATCTCAATATAACCCAGTAAACAAATATCTTTGTAACTTCAGAATATACCCAACAATTTTGTGTTCTCCCTACGCTGCCGTACCTTAAATTGCATTAAACACACATACATTAATTAACTAAGTAAGGGGCCCATTAATCAAGGATCCTTTACCGTTTGCCGCATGGTGTTCACGTAAATCGTGCACCATGTGGCTCTGAATGTTGGAATGTTTCAAACAGAGACGGTAACTCTTGGACGGAACTACAAATCAAATTTGGTTTAGCGGCGGAAGCGTTTAGTGCCGCTTCGGCAACTGTTTAGGGGCCATTACTTATTAGGTAGCGACCTGGTTTATTTGAGGATTCCGTGAATCATTCTGCTCTTTCTTTAAGACATGGAATAGATATTGGGAAAATGCACAGGGTTTAGCCTCGTAAAGTGCTGTCTCTTAATAAAAACTGTTAGTTACTTATTATACAGAATTGTAAAAAAAATACCCTTATTTCTTTAGATAAAGATACGTATTGAAGATCCTTTATCTATTAATTATCCTCAAAGATGAAGTATCTTTTAAAAACTTACGCTAAAAATTACGTGTCCTAACAAAATACAAGGTAACAACACTATTACGTACATCGCTACTTTCCACTAAGCGGAGTTCTAGCAAATAAAAAATATCTTGGTAGCTGGGTCAATCTATTATTATTTTGAATTAAATTATGAAGTTATTTATGTATTTATTAAAAGCTTTGGCTTCAACCATAGGTTTCTAATAGAAATATATATTTTTCAAGTCCTTGACACCGTCGAGCGTATTGAAAAGACCACTAGATTTGAAGGGGTGTGCTAGCTCAAGGCTCCGTTGGGGGTGGTTCCACCATAATTGATGACGTTCTTAGCTCAGCAGGGCGGCGTGGAATTATCATTGCGCCACGACACTCCGGTACAAGCCCTCATTAATTTGTGATTAGCCCGCAGTTAAAAGACTTGTAGGAGCTTTCTTCTAATTAGATACATAATCAGTTCCTTTAGGAGATTCGAGGAAAGTGGGATCGTTGCATGATTTAGTTTTACTTTGTATTTATTGTAAGTTAGCGGTTGGTCTTAACTTCGTGAGGGTAAAATTAAGATTTATAAAAAATACCCTATGGAAGTAATATGGTAGCATTTTGGTGGTAAAACGATTATTAAAATCGCATGAATAGTTTCGATGATTACCTCCTACAAAGTTATTCAATGGTTCTAAAATACAATACGTTGATACAAATAATTCCTGTCAAACACTGAAATTATTCGTATCAAAAATAATTAAAAAAAAAAACAAAGTATCAGGTAGGTAGGACATTGCACAAAAATTAACTTACAATTTTGAAAAGTAAAGAAATTCTTGTATGGCTGAGTTCAAACAAATGCATCCTACTCGCACCTTTTAAATTATCAACAACAATGTCATGCTTATTTTTACTTAATTTAACATACTTTGTTGTATTTCGTAGCATCAAAAAATGAATGTAATATCTTAAAACTCATCCCCCTAATAAATATCTTAAGCATCGTTTACTCGGAATGCGCAAAAACGTTATTCCCCCATACTGTTTATTTAAAGGTGGATTTGTACGATATTTATTTTGGCATGCACATGCTTGGGGGATATCCCTTCTTATCAAAGGGAAGTTTAAAATGATGTATTCAATTCTTATAGATTACAGACCGTATTAAGACATTTTTTGTTAAATAAAATTAGGTACTCTGTTGAAAGTAAAGCAAAATATAGTTTACTAGCTTTTGCTCGCGGCTTCGCTCGCGTTAAGAGTATTAACTTTCATCCCCTATTTTATCCCCTTGGGGGTG
>DWKA01001276.1:0-12851 GCA_018249155.1 Panoquina ocola ocola | reverse complement strand
AATTTCATACAAATCGGTTCAGCCGTTTAGGAGGAGTACGGTAACTAACACTGTGACACGGAAATTTTATATATTAGTCTATTTTATAAGCTTAGCCTTTTCGTCGAAGTCCATGTGTCAATACTTGTAAAATTGTATATTTATACTGTCATAATTCGGGTTACCTATGCCTTATTTTAGACTCTGAAAAATATGTAAGTGAGAACCTTAAACTATACCCATAGACAAACATACAAAAGACTCATTGTTATGGGCTGTTTCGCGTTAATAAAACCACCCGCTAATAGTTTTAGTACATGCGTAAAATATCTACATTCTACGCAGGAAGTGTTCTTAGTGTCTTTCTGCAAATGGCTCAGTTTATGGTTCATCGCGAGTGAACACTATGAGTTCGTTGTACTCTATTGAATTATGATTTCATTAGAACTGTATTTTCGGATCTGGCAATAGTCTTAAGTTTTTATATAACTTAAAAAAGCAGTTCAAAGCAAAAAGGTTCAACGTTTAAAAGTTTTAACCAAAGTTGGAAAGAACATAAATGAAAAACTCCCGTTGCATCTTTGTTTACGCTTTTTGACGATAAAATACAACAGTAGGTAAAAATAAAAAACAACAAACAATAACTAACATATTATTCATATCGAAGCAGATAGATTTTCTGCATCACAGGTCACATTATTTCTCATATTCTTTCTTTTATTTGCATTTCTAAGGTATCAATCGTAGTGAAAAAGCTGAGTTACAGATTTATCAGAGCTAATGTAACATTATTCTTAGTACGATGTCTTTATAAAGAACTACACAGAGCGCTGTTTTAGTGCCAAGTTTTAAAAACCATACGACATAAGACAACGTTTTCGTGGAGAAAAACTTTTAAGCTTATTGCTGGATAAAAGGACGTTTAGCAGGAGATAACAATTCAAACCTTATTTGTCTATGGTGATGGTTTGATTTGCAATGATTGGTTCATGGTCAGAGCATACTATACTTGAATTGTTTCCTGTTGAACTAATGTCGATGTGTCAGTGCAGAAGAGATGGCGAAATAAAGCACCAAGGACTACGTCAGTTACAGTCCCCTTGTAGGCTTATATAGCTAATGCTAATTAATAAATAAATCTATACTAATATTATAATGCTGAAGAGTTTGTTTTCTTGAACGCGCTAATCTCAGGAAATACTGGTCCGATTTGAAAAATTCGTTCAGTGTTAGATAGCTAATTTATCGTGGAAGGCTATAGACTAATATCATCACACAAAATAAATAGGCTAGGAGCAGCGTATACTATATTCTTATAGCTAGTATATTAAAGTAGTCGCCCAACCTCGCTTCGCTTCGGGTAAAATATACCAAGTTTATTAAAGCTAGCTATACAGTACCACGAACTGTTTTGTAAAACTATTAAAAACCAATATTTTAAATGAACATTATGTTCAGCTACACCGAACCGTTTAGTCAGCGCACGCCGGTAACGCATCACATCTTGCCCAATTTCCGTTGACTTGATATACATATCCCATTATTTTTCTTTGAACTTTTTGTTCAATCATAATAAAATAGCCTATATGATAGCACTCCTGAATAGCTGAAAGCTTTCTGATTGCGAAAGAATTTTCATGGTCGATTCACTATTTCCGAATATTTAGCCCTTACAAACAAACAAACAGAGTGACAAACTATACCTCTTTACAATATAAGTATACATTTATTGGTACAATTTTATTGATATAAGAAGCTTAAAAATTAGCTTAATATTATCGCTTAAATTAATCGTGTCTTTTTATATTGGCATCGATTCTTATCTCCGTACCTTCAACTCCTCTCGTCATCTCCTATATAATACCTTTCAAAGCAATACCAACGTTAAAAAGACCTACCAGTTAACGTACGTAAAATTACTGTAGTTAATTTACAATATACTAACTTAATTTACACACAACACGTGCGGTAAGCTCAAACTGTTTGCTAGTTTATTCAGTGTTAGAATAAGCTGTATCCAGGAGAATCAAAATTCAAGGAGCTTTTAATAAAGCTTTTAATTACCACCATTTATCATTTTAGTTTTCACTACACGGGAATTATGACGGAGTTTGCGACCGCCGCGCCGCGCTGGTGGCCGGTAAAGTTTACGTTTTTCACCGCATCCGTAATAAATTGCCACAATTAGATAAATAGTCGACAAACATCACGCGTCACGCGGCTTTTTTACTGATTATGATTATAATTATTATGTTACGAAAGGTTATTAGATGGTCGATTTTAATAGTGTTTGAAGCTGAGATTCATACGTAGACATAATCGTAGAATAGAGTACTTAATAGTATTTAGGTCTCAATGTAGTAGAACCCTTGGGGGGGGGGGGGATAATCCTTTCTTAGTGCTCCTCACTTTGTTATGCACAGTTATATTACATACACTTGTGTTCTGCGCGTTATACTGACAAGAATAAAAGTTTTATACGGATAGCTGGCAGGAGAAATGCTACGAAAGATGAATTTCCTTACCTGGTGCAATTAAATATACAGTCTAATATAGGTAACACGTCTATATGTACGGGTTCCGTATTTACATTAAAATGGACTCTAACACATATATAAATAGGTTTTCTTAAATATTTTCCACATATAATCAAAATATAATAAACACATATAACACGTTATAAAAATCAAATACTCGTAGTAACAACCTACTTACTTCTATGCTTTCAAGTATGTTGTGACACGTTCGAAAGATCGAATAATTGAGCAATCGAAAGAACGCATCGTTTTCAACAGATGGCTCTGACTTTGCTCATTTGTTGTTTGGAGGCTAGGCGATCAGCTCGCGACTTCGCGGTAGAGTTGCTCCGGTCCGCGAACCGCCAACCGGCCGTGGGATCGAAAGACCCAATGATCCAACAAGCCGTCATTCGCTCGTGTTACAGTAGCTCCCCAGCGCCCTCGATGCCTCGATTCCATCCAGCCAGTTGAGTATAGCATGGAACGGATCGACAAACCAAAATTATGAAACGTAGAAAATATGACACAATGGTATCATTCCTCAAGTTCATAAAGATACCAAAAAAGTTACATCAGCGGGCCCTGTGATAGCGACAATCGAAAACCACTGCCAAACTAAAAAGTGCCTTACGACAACGAACTGCAAGAGTTAATTTATATTCATGCAACACTGGTGCTTCGAAACAATAATATATTAAATTCGAAAATAATGTTAGTAAAGGTAACGGGACATAAAGTGTGCGAGGGATCGAATCGTTTAAAATGTTAGACGTTTTTCGCGGGTTAAAGAATCTGATAAAGGTGAACTATATTCAAATCGACTCGCCGGTGTTCAGACTGCACTACTCGATCACGGTGATCCTGCTGATCTCGTTCAGCCTCATCGTGACCACCAGGCAGTACGTGGGCAACCCCATCGACTGCATCCACACCAAGGACATCCCGGAGGACGTGCTCAACACGTACTGCTGGATCCACTCCACCTACACTCTGAAGAGCTTCTTCGACAAGAAGGTGGGCGTGGAGGTGCCGTACCCCGGCATCGGGAACAGCCGCGAGAAGGGCAAGGAAGACATGTCGGATCGCAAGATCTACAAGTACTACCAATGGGTGTGCTTTTGCCTATTCTTTCAGGTGAGTGCTTCTGAATTACTTGATTAATATTACCACGTTTATTTATAGGGTGCTAAGTTTTTTTTTATATTTTATAGGGTAGCGCTTGACTACGATCCCACCTGATGGGAAGTGTTGATGAAGTCCGAGATGTTGGGCACGCTACCCTAGATAAAACCTATTCACTCTCCTCTTGTAGATACCCACATTGAAGTCTTGAAGTCCTTCAAGAGATGGATATATCGGTGTCTCTTTTCTCTTCTGTTATAAATTACCATATCTACTTACGCTTTTTAAGAATTACGCGTCATAAGTCGATTTATTAGTACAAAAACTAAATTACATTAGTTACCAATACACCTGTTAAACAAAATAAAATATTAAATATTCAATGCGAAATAACTCTATATCTATAAAAAATTACAAATGAAAGTATATAAATAAATAAAACGACTTACATCCTACCAGAGTTTCCTGTTTTGCGGATGATGTGGTGACGACGGACATAATTAAGACATCACTGACACCCACGAACCAGGAACAAACAACATTATAATTTATCTGTCATATTGACCTCAAAATTCTCAGATCGAACCCGGGGCCCTTCGCTCCGAAGCTACCAGATTAAAAAAAATATTTACTAGCTTGCAATTTCGGAATAAAATTAAAATACGATTTATGGTAAACTCATCGGCGTCTTATTACGTGACATTTAATATGTAGTGTTTTGGGATTTCGGTACACTTATATCAGAGGCAACCATCTGTCTTAACGGGTAGCAACGCATCTGTGACAAATTTCGAGTGGGACAATTACTACCACTGTCCTATGCGAGGTTTGTCACAGGTGTCCATGGGCGGCAGGGGACGGTGGCACTGTCAGCTCGTTTTCTACCTATTTTCCACGAAAAAGCTACATACGTGGAATATAAATCGCAAATAAAATAAGAATATAGCACAAAACCGTAATCTGTATATATAAAACTCTTGCGTTACTGAGTGACTGATGGACAACGCACAGCCGAAACCACTGAACGTAGAAAGTTGAGGTGTGAACATTCCTTATGAAGTGTAGAGAAGCACTAAGAAAGGATTATTGGAAATTCAACCCCGAAGGGGGTACAAGGGGGGAAAACTTTTACAGTCATAATTCCACGCTGGCGAAGCCGCGCGCGTTATACTAGTTATAATTAAAATTTCAAACCCTCACTATAGTTACCCAACGGATATCGAGTGAGCTACAATTGGGTTATGATGATGTTGCCCGCTCAAAAAGGCAGGTGAAGGTGTCGCAACGCTGGCAACACCTAAACGGCTAACTAAAACAAAGGCCAATATTAGAACGTGTTTACGTCGCGAGCCGTTTCACAATTTTTATTATCTGTGCTCGCTTTAATGATCCGTTAAACTCGTGTTATCTGGGGCATTAATCAAAACGGATTTCGGAATTTTGTGTTATCAAAATATTTCTCTGTGTTCATTGTAATGAATCTTTGTGTTGTATAGTCATTAATATAACTTGGCAAGAGTCTGAAAGAGACAGATGCGCAGAACAAAAAGCAGAGCAAAACGACTTCTGCGCATCTTTCGTCTCTTTCAGACTCTTGCCAAGTTACTCATTAATGACTATAGTTGTAGTTCCGTTAACCCCAGTAATCACAAACATTACTATGTAGTCTTACGATGAAATAGAAAGAGAAGGAAGATTGTTTATATGTATTGCCATCTACTTCACTCTAGTTTCTTAAACAATGATTAAGACGAAGATGGAATTACGAACAATCGACCTTTACTTTTTATTTTACTGTGAGACCTCATTCTATTATTTATGAATAGGGTAAATTAGCGAGCAGAGCTGCGTTAAGCGTGAACCGTAGCTGTCCGGTGCGAATGTGTTTATATCCAGATATGGGGTAGTAGCAGTTTGAGGTCTCTATCATTGAGGTTTTGAATTGTATGAAAATATTTTTTTAAAAGAACACGCGAATGAAAGACTCTATCCAGTGACTATTTTTATCTTTGACTCGCTATTTTCACTAAATCTATAAAAAAAATAAGTCGAAATAGTCCTTTGATTATTTTTGGGTTCGTTCTTTATTAATTTAATGCATAACCTTAACTACCCATCAGGTGCAAAGCAGAGATAGATATTAAAGCGAGATAAATCGTACTAAAGTAAGAACGTAATTAATTAAATTAATTTTAACTTTGATCACGTCCTAGTTGTTCAGTATGATGTTCAAGAAAATGCTGCAAAGATGCTTAAGTTTCCTACAAGACTGCATTTTAACTCGACCTTGACAATAAGAAAAGATAAGTGGTACCCAAGACGCTAAGCTTGTCGATTGTCTAGTCAAGATTCCAGCCATAGATTATAATACTAGATATTATTGATATTTACTTGTATCTAGAATTTCTTTGACACAAAATCTCTGATAATTTGCTATAAAGCAGCAGTTTAATACCAATATATTATTTATAGAAAAACATAATAAGTACAACAAGATAAATAAATAAAATTATGGGTACATTATTTTTATATGTAAAATCATTAGGGTATATATAATAGGTAAGGTCATAAGAATCCATTTGTTTCACATACCTTATCAAAAGGAACTCTTCTTTTAAATTGAACAATGAAAGCAAGATTGTTTGGAATGGGAGCGCAGAGTCGTACCGCGGGCTGAAGAAAGCGCGGTCGGCCGCCCCACTCGCCCCAGTTGTACATTTGGCGGCAACCTTTGTTTTTATTTGGGGGACGCACAGGAAGGCGCGACTCTATGCAAATTGTAACAACATGGAAATATCCGGAACATTTAAAGACTTAGCTTTAGTTTTTACGCATGCGATTTTGCGACTAAAGATAAAAATATTTGTTGCATCTGTAAAATGTATGTTCATATTGATATAGTTACGGACGGATGTAGATTATTAGTAATTATTTAAATATAATGTGTAAACAATGGCTATTATTTATTTATTGAACGTTAATTTAAATCAGTTATTTAAGAGGACTACCTCCTTGAACATCCCCTATAAAAATCTGAACTATCGTTAACCAAATTAAAAGGAATTTGAAGAGTGAATTACCATCGTCATTGATGTGGTCAAAACCGGCCTTTCGTTTCCTTCTAAATTTATGTTTCGAATGCTGTAAAATAAAGACATACCAACTTTATTTTAATGTGTATAAATAAAACACCGTTACGTAAATCACGGCGACGATCAAATTACAAAGCTTGGCGATTAAAAGAATGTTAAAATTCCCGAAAGCTATTATCTTATTCCTATTTTTGTGTTTTAATACATTTGTGGCTACTTAATTTGTTTATTTTACGAGCGTGACTTTTGATGTGTGTAAAATCCACATTAATGGATTTTTAAGCCTGCGTTTAGAACTTACGTGCTAAGAGCAAAATTTTTATATTCAAGCTATTATTAACTGATTATGGAAAAATTCAAGAGCTTTGTTTTATTTTACGATATTGCCGCGATTTCCACATAAAACACGCAGTAGCCGACTAAATATTAAAATACTGTAAAATCGTAGTGTGGGAAATGCACCTTAAACCGCCATAAGACTTGTATTAACCGTAGCAAACGAAGCTTGCGTTGTATCCGCTTAATATCGGCTGCTTAGCATTCGCCGTGCGGTCGCCAGTCGCCAGCGCCGCCACTCGACCCAATTTCACTTTATTAACTCCTTTTATGACCATTTTCTTATTTTAACAAGGTTACATCGGATTACAAGTTGTTGTACTAATTTTATTAAGAATTAAAAGGTTTGTTTCTGTATTCAAATTACTTTATTTTAATAAAAGTCAATATTTTTTGTACATTATATTAAACCATCGAAGTAGGGTTTCAATAACTGAAAAAAATCCGCATCAAAATTGGTCCACTCGGTAAAGAACTACGATGCCACAAACACACACACACACAGCGACAAAATAACACCCGTTTTAATTAACAATCGACTGTTAATAATACTTTCGTATCGTGACGTCACAATAGCTAACGTGACTACGTCATCGCATACCTTTCTAATAGTACTGGCAACTCAACTAAAAGAGCTAAAAAGGTGTCTAAAGAGAACAAATCAACGCATGCAAGTGTGCAATTAAAAGTCGAATGCCCGCTTGACCGGAACGATCTGCAATTAGTACGCTTACTCTTTGTGTGTGAGCTAATTTGCACATAACACACATACTTATGTGTGTTTTTAATTAATAAATATTACTACTATAGCATCTTAAATTAATAATTGATCTAAATCCTTAGATTGAAGATCAAAAAATGTCATCCTAATCTACAAAAAAGTGTAACATTTGCGATTTTCAAATCAAATTTCGATTTTGGATTAGATCGATTATTAATTTCGCGCGTAAAAACTTGGTTGCTCACTGTACAAATGTTTGCAAATAGCGGCTAAAAACAACTGTTTAAAAAATTAATCAACGAAGTTATCTTTAAAGATCTTTTGAGGTTTGAGGCTCTCCGGCCGAGGAGCGTGTTCAAGGGCTGGCCGCTTCCGAAGCACTTTTCTTTCCTTTCATTATCTATTTTTGGACACCGATCTTAATTATATGTTTGCGATTATTGTTTCATGTTAAAATCAAATCAGTTCATCCTATCGGCGTTGTTGGAACCAAGATTGATTTGCTATTTAATTTTTATAGTTATTACCTGATAGGTATGTATAATTGTATAATCTTATTATTGATCTTGTACGTAAGCTTTTGTCTATCATCTGATGAAGTGAGTTAGTATTATGTCGAAAGAAACCGTTATTATAAAAGAGAAAATTATTGTGTATGTAAATATAATGAACAGTATGAATAATTGTTTGTTATTTTTAAATCAATAGATATATTTGTGACATAATCTATTACATTTAAAATCAAGCTATCATCACTTCTCTATATACATTTTATTACGAGAAATAAAACACATTTCCGTGGATGCATTCTTAGGAAACATAACAAAGTGTTTACGTAGATAAACCTTTGTATTATACAATATATCACACCGAATCCTAGTGTGGGAATTACGGACCGAATCTATTATTTGTATTACAAATAAAAGTTATTTTTATTCCTATGTACATATACTCACAAATGTATGGATTAGTTACATATGACATTTAACATTAGTGCGATGTATCATAGTGTACAAGTCCCTGTCCAAGCAACGCCGGCTCCCCGAGGGTAGCGGTGTGCGGTGGTTCTCGCTCTACATTTTAGCTAAACGCTCCCCGCCTGCGACTCAGTGTTTTATTTTAAACGCATTCATTTTATCAAACGTCGTGGAATTGTGAAAAAGATATTCGCTTTATATTTTAAACTAACATCGCCGCAGTTTGCGTAATTGACGGACGATTGTTAGAACTTTAATGCGGAGTTTATGCCGTCATAAATACGGATACCAGTACATCAGGAATGATCTGTTAGTCAGGTGGTCCGGCCATGTTGGGCGTTTTGACTGTAACTAGGTCTCCAGAACGACGATAGACATTTGTAATTTTATTGTAAATTCAAATTCAATTCATTCATATAGGGATCACTGATATACTATGCGCGTAATTTTCTTTGATTGTGGAACCATTTCGGATAAAAGAGAAACTTCCCAACATAGTCGTATGTCCAATAACGAACGCTATTCTTTGTGAACACGTACTTAAAATAAAATATAAAATTATAAACTAACGCTAACAGTAAGCATGCATTTGAATACCCGCGTACGCCATAATACGTGCATAGTGCATAAATATAATGCTCATAGAGATATCACTGCAGTGTTTTGGCTGCGTTAGAGACGGGCCGTATTCCAAATTTACGGTCCTTACTATACTTTATACACTCGTATACCACCATTGTATATTGTCATAAGCAAGGAGTAACGAGTACGGGCATTCAAGTTTTATCTGTACTTAAAATGTTCTTATCCCAGTAATTTATTGCCTGATGCCACCGCACAAAAATTCTGTAATATTGTTATACTTCTATATCTATCATTGATATTTCTATTAAGTGGACGCGTATGAGATTTTTTTTAGTTAGGACGAGTAAATTCAGAGTCATAAGTATGACATTTTTTACCTCTACCTGTTACCTCCTATTTTAT
The DNA here is from genome assembly GCA_018249155.1 of Panoquina ocola ocola. Classification (NCBI taxonomy): domain Eukaryota; kingdom Metazoa; phylum Arthropoda; class Insecta; order Lepidoptera; family Hesperiidae; genus Panoquina; species Panoquina ocola. Next base: position 3,118 of record DWKA01001276.1, on the reverse strand, counting down.
TCCTTTACGGGATTTAAATCTATTATTTTAATGCTCTCCTATGCGATAGAAATAAGGACCGTACTTGCTTAGCAAGTAGCCCCAGTTTTATAAGTTATTTTTTGTTATTGGAAGGGAAAAAGCTAAACACAATTCTCAAGGAGCTCGTAACCTCTAATTTTCCCTGCTCCCATAAGTTCTTGCAACCTATCGTAGGGACCTATCCTTGGGACTCCTCCATGGATAAATAATATATGTGGTGTTTTTGCAATTTGATTATAAAATAATAAAAACAATAATCGAGGAAAATATTGAGGCGAAGCTATTCTGTAAGAAAAAAGAAGTCAAAGGAGTTTTATTTTTTAAAAACAACTATCGCGTTCACATTGCGTTATTATAATTGATATTTAGAGAGCTTCCGACAAAGAGAGTTCTTCCTAGATAGCTCACACACATACGACATACATACACACCTCCATCTACTCATAAATTGGAACTCACAACACGACCGACCTTACTCACTAACTCCCTATTACCTCCTAGAATACTGCTCACTTTTAACTACATTCTTAACGATACCGGAAATCCATACAAAAGACGTCACATGCATTATACAGGTCGGCCACACCAGCCAGCACTAACGGGGATTAGAAGCCGGTCCCCCGGGCGCCGTGCCGCGCTCTCCGCAAATTGGTTACACAGAACAATGGACAGACTGATATGCGGCCGATTAATATCGGTATATGCTCAGCAGCTGCGATGGCGCGTAATGGGTCTCTAGAAATACGAGTTCCGTACCACGCTGCCCAGTATCGATTCCGATTGACCTAATATCCGTGTAAATTGATTAAGTGTTAGAATATAATGGAGACTGGATGTGATTTGATTCGGGAGTAATGGTTGTGATATATTTTAGTTAGGCTATTAGTATTAGGTAACTGGTATATTGATTAATAATGTGAGAATGTGTGAATTTTTAAAAGTTATGGTGCAATTCTTCATATTCAGAAGGGTTCCATCTTCTTCCAAAATACGGAAGACCTCTCACCTGCCAACCCGCTCACTGCCACGGACCTCCAGGTGGCAGCACCTGACGGTTGTTTAACACTATGAGTATTTACCATCTCCTGGCCCGTTCTGTCGGCAGACACCATAAAGCATTTCGGTAATTACAAACATGTGTTTGGTACAATTCCTTTGTTGTCAGTGTTTGTTACGATAACTAAAATATTTGATAAACGTGCCTTCCTCTGGACGGAATGTCAAACAAAAACTCTTTTTAAATATGACTAATAATATTTTTAACTTCCTGCGCAGCTGGTGGAGTAGGCGGGTTTGTTCCTTCAACTATAATTTCTACGAAGTTCAAAGAGAATTATTGTTGTTCTGATATTTATCTTTTGCTGTGAACTGAGTTTAGCCGTGACCACGTCCAGGCAGATGAATCAAGACTAAATGAAAGACGTCAAAAGGACACAATGTATATTGAGTTAACATTATTTTTAATATTACAATCTTTCGCAATTCATACTGCAATACCACTCAGAAATCAACATACTATGGCCATGGTGCACTGATTGATAAAATTTTAATCCTCATTCCTAAGGAAAAGAATAAGAGTTGCCATCTTCTAAACATCGTATTATAATAACACTGTAAGAATATTATATGCACGGTATTAAACTTTGAATAGTTACCGTCCTCTTTTAAAACTTAAAAACATACACCGACCTCAATTTTATTGAAAAAAGACGTCTTCCCTGAGGTATATAAGTACGGCAACACCAGACGCATTGCGAAACAGTCTCGCATTAACAGCATGATCACGCACTCAATATTTATACAATAAGAGTGCATTTGGCAGATGCAAACAGCGGGAGTTAGCAACGTGGCCAATAATAGCAGTGTGCATAGCCGTCGATGAAAGTGTAATTCCGCGCACCTTGCAACAATATTCCTGCTATTGATTCCGCGTTAGCTAATGTTGTGAGAGCCTCGTTCGATGAATCCCTGCCGAATAAACGATTTAGTTACACTATATTTACTGTAAGTTACAGTGAGTTTATAGGAAGTTACAGAAAGTTTACAGTTATTTGTATATTTTTTTGTTGATCTCCAATTTCTATCATTTTCTTAAATGTCTATTTATTGTTGATACTTAAATAATTTCGAGCAAATCTACTACTTTTCAGCTTTTACATATAATGCTAAACAGCCAATGTTTTCAACACGGATTTTCCGAAAAAAAAAATGCACTTGTACATGTCAGAGGTATCTATAACTGTCCTACTGTTGGGCAGGTGTTTCCTTCTACAGTATGGGGGTTATAAACCATACACCATCACACTCCATATTTATATACTGAGGGTACCAAGTTCCTGGGATAGCAAACAAAGTGCTACGTGCAAAGCTCCTGCGAAATCCGGCGCCGGCGCATTCGTTCCAATTTCCGTAAGCGATGCGCGGCAATAACCAGTTTATTACATACAGACATTACCGCTGAGCCTTTCAACGTACACCGGAGTGCTCCAAAAATATATCTACAGTACTATGGCTATGAAATATAGGTACATTTCTATGTAAAACATAGTGTTAGTTTCGACGGACTAAGTGGTGGCGAAGAGAGCTGTTTGATGGCAATCTAATTTCAACCTAAATGCTTCGATTCTACGACAGTAATTATAAAAACGAAAATCCGCAGGCGTCTAAAAGAACGACGAAAGAGCACGCGAGGAAAACGGCAAAAGGATGCGATCATACCGAAAAACGAAAGAGTTTTTCACCTCGAATATATTCAACTATAGTCGGTCCATATAGTTAATTAGTTAGTTTTTACTGATAATCAACACAAACCGGGGTAAGCGTTTCAACAGGAAATCTTCTCTAAGTTACTGAACATTAGCCAGATTTGGCAGATTTGATTCATTTACGTACTCAAAGGCTCTTAATCACGATCATGCGTTCGCCCTTCGGGCTCAGCCTTGATTAACTTGTCAATGTTATAGACAATAATTTGTTGGCCGCAGTAATAGAATTACATGAACACAGAGACACGAGTATCCATTATAATCTGTATATATAAAACTCTTGCGTTACTGAGTGACTGATGGACAACGCACAGCCGAAACTACTGAACGTA
>DWKA01001275.1:0-12856 GCA_018249155.1 Panoquina ocola ocola | reverse complement strand
CTGAGCAAGCTGCACGTGCGCAGGCACAAGCCCTACTGAGTACCGACTGCAATAAAGTTATTTTTATCGTACTGTGTAGTTTTACTCAGCTTTTATTATGATTGTGGGCAGATTCATGGACACGACGAGCGAATGGGGACGCGATCTGAATGGCGATTATAAAATAAGCACACTGTAACGACGTCGAAATCCAACGTACTAATCTGGCTGTGGTACTATTGCACAGAGTACTTATCATCTTGTACATTTTTGTATATGTAGGTTAGTCTGCGCACATTATCAGGAATCAGGACAACGGTATCGGCGATAAACTGGAAGGAACTCCACCAGGCCGCCAATAAAACAACCACTTTAATAACTTTTAGCGTTTTATTAGTTCCAAAGTAAACACTACCAAATATAATAACTCTCTAATTCAAAATAAATCCACAGCTGCTTCTGTGGGATATATATTATCGATTTGCCGCAGTCCAGAGCTCCCCGCACAGGCCGCGGGCTCGTGGACCTGCCCCCAATGTTTATTCGCTATGTTAGGCGCTACGCCCGCAGAATAAGCCGCGGCGAAGATACGGCGAGTTTCATAGTATCTGACGTCAGTCACGTCTGACTCATGTCAGATTTGATAGTATGAAATACGCCGTATCTTCGCCGCGCCTTATTCTGTGGGCGTCCTCCCTTACATTGTTAGATCAAAGTACATTCAAATTGTCAATTTACATGATGCCTTACAGCTAGCGAGTCAATCCACACGCATAATGTTACATGACAGAAATGTTATGACAGTAAATAATGTAGTACCGTAAAATAAAACAGAGCTGCGATCGGTAACGGCTGGCCGCTCGCATTGCCCGTCACAATTTAGTACACCAACAATTACACATTTGTACTTAAAATCTCGAACACTTAATTTTTTCCTAAACATAATGGCCTCATTTGAACATTTATGAAACACAATCGTAGGTAAAATCGCAATTAAAACTAATATAAAACTAATTTCGAAACAGCGGGAGATATTTAAAATCGTTTATTCTACTTAACATAAGGATAGATGATATATGAGCGCTGCCACTGAGCTACAGGCGATGGTGTGTACGTGCGTCGTTAAAACGGAATATAGTACTCGACACGTCACTTGGCAAGACATAGCAAGAGACAGATGCGCAGAAATCGTTTTTAGATTTTTGGAAAATCGTCTTTCTACGTATTTCCAAGTTACATATTCCAAGTTACTCCACTGTGTTCTAAACCGCATCGCCTAAGCTCTCCACAATTCACTAAAATAATTTACCATACCCTTACCGCCCTACGACCCTCGCGTCACACATTCCGTTACGTCAGACACCCGGCGCGACCTATCACACCGCAAATTAATCACATATACATTAACAACACGCACCTATCGGTCGGAATGAGAAACCTCCCCTATAATAACATAGCTATAATAAAATTCACAAGTTAATTACTTAAACGTTACATTTCGAGGGTGGGGCGGCGCTAAATTTATCTAGCTACAACACGGACAATGAAACATCGATCGGAACGAGGACTGAATCTACTGCGACACCGGTGCAGGTAAGATCGTGCATCTAATGGGTGTATTGTTAGGTACATATTAATCCATCTTTGGTTAGGTTACAGACAGTAAGGAAATTTAATTAAAATGGAGACGTGCAGAGCCGCGGGAGATCACTTGTTCGCCAGGAACATGATGAGCCTGCAACAGATCATCAGCAGTCAGCGTATCGTATACATTTGATAACGGCCTATGTCATGTAGTGCTCATAACGCGGCGGCTTTCGTCAATTCTAATAAGCTATCGACGAAGTTAAGGCAACTCTGACCGCTAATGGCAAAAATTCTTGAGTCCTGTGTTACAGAAAGCATGTAAGGCAGTCGGACCCGGTTGTTATCATTAGGTAACAGTCGCTAAAAAAAGCGCCATATCGAAAGAAAGGCCTTCGGACGGCTTGAACACTTTGGACACTGAAGTTATCCACACCGTATTGGTCCATGAAGGAGTATGTGGCGTAGCGAACCATGCCATTAGCGTGAATCGCGCTTTCGAAGTATTCTACAACGTTTGCATATACACAAGTTCCGAACGCAAGTCAATCGGAGTTCGGCCGCTCCCCGAGTAATTCATCATGCTCGGCCGGGAGATCTCCCCTTGCTAAAAGTATATTCGTACCAAGCGTGAATAAGTGGATAAGTCGAAAATGCACATTTTTCAGGGCAGCCATTTTAAAATTTAAGTTTGTATGGAAATGTTAACAAATACTGTTTTATTTTAATGTAATTCCTTTGCTTTGAGTTTTCATATAACTATGTCCTTTGTTCACCATATGAATAAAGCAATCCTGATACGTATTACGCATAAAAAAAAGAGACAAGTCGAGTTATCAACGTATTCACGCCTGGTACGGATATTATGAGCGGGGTGTAGGGGGTGTACCTGAAGTGAATGGCCTTGTTGGAGAGCAGGCGGTTGGTGTCGGCGGGCTCGGCCAGCGGCAGCGGCAGCGGCGGCGGCGCGTCGTCGTCGCGGAACACGTGCGCGCTCACGCCCGCGCGCAGCCGCGCCTCGCCGAACGGCCCGCGCACCCACACCCACTGCAGCGCCAGCGGCACCGCCGTCTTGCTCTTCAGGATCAGCTACCACAGTGAATGTAGGCCCGCGTTACATTTATGACAACACAATCGAGTAAACCGGTCGCCTGATGGTAAGTGATCACAGCCATGAATGGACTTTAGTAACACCAGGAGCATCATCAACGCGTTATCGGCCAAGAAGCATGTTATGGACCCGCTTCTTGGATGACCCCATGTGCACTATATCAAGAAGTCAAGGTAATATTACAGTCCAAGGAACCTTTAATAAGCGACCGCGGAAGACTACCTACTGCGGCGGATGTCATATATTTTTCTCATTGACTAATAGAAGTCGTCAACCCTAAGCAACCCGGTTTAAGAACTGCATGTAACAAGTCGTAAAGTCGGTGGCCGCGTTAAGATCTGTCGGTGTTCGTTACCTGGTAGGTGATCTCCCGCTGCGAGCTCTGCGTGGGGTCGCGCTGGTGCTTGTTGACGAAGGCCTTCACCACCCACTGGTGGCCGAACGCGGAGAAGCGCGACGTCTCGTAGAACAGCTTGTGCACGAACTCCTCCGTGCGGTACGGCTTCATCTGCAGGTCTGCGGCACACAGAGATACATAGCTACACAGTAGCTGATTTTTCTCTAACTTGTAACAAGTCAGTACTTGGTGACTCAATGGTCGGTACAAGCCCACCTAGTGATAAGTGGAAAAACTGTATTGAGTACTCGATAGTGTTACAAGTAGGTAAACGAAATGTCCTTTTCCGAAGTTCTCCGACGTGTGTAAAGATTACTAACGCGTACTTGGCTCGGTCAGCGTTTAGGGAAGCTCACCAGATTCTATAGATATAAAAGGAGACTTAAACCATCAAGACACAGTGAGGGGTGGTGACTGACCATTGAAGGTGATCTTCTCGTAACTGAGCAGCTCGAGGATCTGCGCGTACAGCTGGTAGGTGTCGGCGGCGCGGCGCTCGCGCTCGGCCAGCACGCCCAGCACGTCGGCCGCCGAGCGCGCGGGGTGCGCGCACGCCGCCTCGTGCGCGCCCGCCTCGTGCGCCGGCCCGCGCCACGGACACCCGATGCACGCGTAGCGGCAGCCCGTCAGCCTGACACCACACATCGCTACACTAACCGACACTCGGGGACTGCAGACCGACTGGCCAAGGCCACGCTTTCATGGTCATAAACACGGAACTTGGCTAGAGTTTCAAAGAGATATTAGGCGCAGAAGTCGTTTTGATCTGCTTTTTGTTCTGCGCATATAACTGTCTCTTTCAGACTCTTGCCAAGTTCCGTGTTTTTGACTATACTACGCGGTGCTTTATTTTGACGTATGCGGTCGAAATTTAAAGCACTGACAACATAAATTGTATGAAAACGCACGCGTTATTCACCCGGCGTCCGTGCGGTTGTTCGGACGTCGACAATGGAAGTCAAAATAAAACACCACCTAGTCACCGCGTTAGCGTGGAAGAAGCATTGCCTTGCGTAATCACGTTTGACTAAAGATAACGTATAGAAATGTACTGCACTACTTAATTACTCTGAACAAAATATTATGATAATAATATGATCACATGCCGCGCGCATTTTACATTTTCGCAAAGCCCATTGGACGTCGAATTGTACGATTTTTTTCTATCATTTCTCACTCTACTACCAGTAGGTACATACCTCATAATGGTCTACTCATTCGGTAAATGAATCGACTTAAATAATTTACAGGACGAAGAGCTTGCCATTCTGTACGACTTGTCAGAGTTACGCCGAAATACGCGTTACCGTTCGTATCTTGCACAGTGCGAAACAATCAGAGAAACCTCAAATATAGTATTAGATTATAACGCACTGCGTAATTTACTCTCTAATAAGGTGAATCCGCGTGCCCGAAAGTTTAGCATTAGTGTTATTAAAACCAGCTGATGCTGTTAATTTGGCCAAAAGTTAGCTTCAATTTATTTTTAAAATATTTTAGTTCAGCTCTGTTAGTCATATATGTATACGTTCACCGTCACCCGTGACCCGGTAGCTTGGTGCTCTGAAGGTTAGCGCACGATCCTAGGTACGACAAAATGAGTTTGGTTCGCATCACACCGAGTGTTATCATCAAGCGGTATCATACAGCCTACGACTAGTGTTAGTACAACTACACGAGCGGCCACCCTGCGACACCGCCGCGGCTACGTCGCTCGTACCCATTGATATTTCAACGACTCTGGCGTTACGCAATCGAGACCAGTAACGAAACTGAATGCCCGAATTTCGAAAAAATACTGTTACCCGCGATACTGCGTAAAACGAACAGCCCCACAGATAAATAAGGGCGAAACATTAGGGCAACTCAGTACGTTGAAATGACAAGACGCGGAGCGAGTGCGGCCGGTGTCGCCGTGACCGGGACGCACCTGCGGTACCTACGGCGCCGCGCCGGGCTCTCGCGCGGCTCCGACACCAGGTACGATCTTCGCAAGGCCGAGAGCAGGAGGGAATACACACAGGCTACAATGCGAACCAAACCATCGAACAAGCGCGCGCCGCGCGACGCGTCTACACTCAGTTGCGAGAACACGTATTCCCTGGGGGACAAAACGCTCGGTCAGCGCAATGCTACGGGGACGGTTGGTTGCCGACGTGCCTCTGCTGGCTCTGCTTACTTAACGGTCACTTGAAGCTCGTTTGTAGGCTTGTAAATGGCCAACAGAAAGATAATGAGGTCAGAGCAAATATGTACAATTTGTACATCTTTCCACCAGAACCGAAAGCCTTAACTCTTTTGACAGCATTTTTTATAAATAAAATGTTTCCTAATAGAACCTATTCCAGGAACAAGGTTTCTTAAAAATTATAATTGGTGATGAATCTTTTACGTAAAACCCTTCTAACCGTTTTTTTTATAAATAGGACATCTTATTAAAAGAATAACCATAAATGCTGGGTGAAGGCTGTGCTAACAACATCACATAGCTTATCATAACTGGTTCTACTAATGAGTTGCGTAGCAACTGTAGCACAACAGCTATTCCATTATGATGACACAAAAACACTTAGAAATTACACATTTTAAACAGAAATAACAATACAGTACAAAAAATATTCTTCATTACGCAGATAAGGCCAAATCAAACGAAAATAATCTTAGAAATATGTAACACACAAGTTGGTCTTATTGCTAAGCACTAGCAGTGATCTCTTCCAGAAAACCTTTGGGTAGTAATTTATATATACGAATGATAAATGATATGAATTAGAGTGAGCGAATTCCAAAGGCGGACTGCAGATAACCAAGCGCAGAGGTACATATAATATAATTTAATTACCTCTCCTCGCAATTATTTTCTTCATGGACCTGCAAGGAGTGGCGCGGGAAGACGCGAGTGCAGTGCTTGCACTCGGATGGCAGCTCGGACACTGTCTTCTCCACGGCCAGATTCCTGTTGGCAGATGTCTTGGAGATTTCCACCCGGCAATTGGGGCAGGTGGCTGCCTCGTCGCGAAGCCGCGCGTCCGCCAGCAAGTGAGTGAAGCACGGGGCACACATTAAGTGCCCATTGCTACACTGGAAGTCAACGCGAAATAGATTAGCATTGCTAGTAGATGCTCGTGTTTATCAATGGAACCACCATTGCATTCTTACTGTTTTCAAAGGTAATGTGTGTGCTCCAATAACTAATTCAAAAGAAAACATTATAAACTCTTATAAAAACATTGATCAACTGTACTGCATGCTACATTTAATTTGAAAATGAATTTATTTAATTAATAAGTATGTGTGTAATGTATCTGTGGGTGAGTGAGTGTTGCCCTAGTCTAGTGTGACCCTGGATGACCCGGATGGTCTAGTGGTCTACCTCTAGCCCTGTGTCTGGCTCCTGTAAACATAACATTCAATAGTATGCTGCAACAGAAAGAAAATTAAATAAATTGTCTCATTTGTCCATCTGCTTTATATCATTCACTGATCTTGATTTATTCAACAGGCAAAGTATTTAAAAAATTAAATTTGATGGACAATGTTATATTGATGGTTTTAATTATTGTATTTAAGAGAAATATTTTTTTACTTATTTATATCTAAAAAGTTAACCAATAGTGCCAAATTAAAAATATAATATATTATATACCATATATTAAAACAAAATTATTGTTATTCTTGCTCAGTCAATAATTATAATAAATTAAGCAAAATTTATTGGCCTGTAGCTTTAATTTATAGGAAGGGATTTCTCAATAAAGAAAGAGCTAATTATTAATATTTCTTTATTTATTGATGGTTCTACATGGAACAATATAAACTAAAATATGTGATAACACACTAAGTTACACTCATATCATATTATATCATATCACAGAAGTTACAGTATGACAATGCAAAACTACATCAAACACACGGTTACATGTCAATAGATCACAATGAATCGGAAACATCACAATCGTACAGAAACTACGGCGACTCCGGCCGCGAGGCCGCGCACCTTCGAGCGGTGGACACCCTGGCCTTAACATAACAAACGAGAATTACAATCAATTGCCAAATATTTTACACATGGATCGGATGGGAAATGCTCCTCGGGGCGGCGAGAAGCATTTCTTTGTCACAAGCCAGGTCGAGCTGACCTCTTACGTAAACGTAACAAATTGTAAAACAGCTGATAAGCCACGACTATCAGCTGTTTTAGAATACCTGATACACGGCCGCCTGCGGCAGGTCCAGGCAAACTGCGCAGCAAAGAATGCCTCCAAGCCTGTGCTCGAGCTTATCCGACTGCGCAGTATCTGAAGCACTATCGACTTTCCGTTTTTTAGGCGCGGGCGACTCATCCTCTTTATCTTCGGGAGCGATATTCTCCTCGGAGGGTGGATCACACGCCACGGGCTCGGCTTCAGGGGCCTCAGCCATCGTCAAATATAATCAAAATTATAAATATGATATCAAAACACAGACTGTGACACTGACTCACAAAACCACACAACAAAACACTGTTGTTGATCACAAATATCTATAAACTTGTCTACGTCTACAACTGTTGATCATAGAATAAAATTAGTTAAGAAACTGTTGATCCACAGACTACCAAACCACTAGTACTTTATAAGTAAATCTAAAGACCAAGATTGTTTAGTAAAGACATAAAGACGTAATAAATTACGAAGTATCCTGAAAGTACAATTAATTAATTAATATAAACAGTAGAATTTATTGCTCCAGTGACTTCAAAAGTTTGTCTGTCTAATATGATAGGTCTTCATGCCTGTATAATATAAATAAGTTACTGAAAACGAAGAAGACTTTGATAAATTTTAAATATTATTGTTTTTCAACTCAATAAATATTATATGAAGCCTAGTACTATAATAATAAAATTGATTTTTACGATATTATAAGAGTACATAATTTAATTATCTATTACCAATTACTCTGTGATTTAGTATTTGTATGAGAAAGAGATACGTCATTACGTCAGTCACCGGTCACGTCAATGTCAATCAAAGAAGTGTAGAATTGTGCATGTCATGCGGAGTTGAAATTCGTTTTGTTTCCAATATAATCATCTCTTGTTATTTGATCTAAAACGTTCACACTGTATTAAAGAATCATCATGATGAGCTTAGCAGAGAATTTTCCCGAATATGCAGTTCCTGGAGCGAAACAGGTTCGTTTCGAGCCATACGCAGACAACGGAGGCAGTATTGTGGCCATCGCCGGCGACGACTACGCCGTGATCGGGGCCGATACGCGGCTCAGCACCGGCTTCTCCATTTACACGAGAGAGCAAAAGAAGCTGTTCAAGCTGTCGGAGCGCACCGTGCTGGGCGCCACCGGCTGCTGGTGCGACACGCTGACCCTCACCCGGCTGCTGCAGGCGCGTATGCAGATGTACGAGCACGAGCACAACAAGTCCATGTCCACGCCGGCCGTCGCGCAGATGCTGTCCACGATGCTGTACTACAAACGGTTCTTTCCCTATTACGTGTCTAACGTCTTGGCCGGGTTAGACGCTGACGGTAAGGGATGCGTCTACAGCTACGACCCGATCGGTCACTGCGAGCGTTCCAACTACCGCGCCGGAGGCTCCGCCGGCGCTCAACTGCAACCTCTCCTTGACAACCAGATAGGGCTGAAGAACATGCAAAATGTTACAGAGGCGCCCCTGCCCCGAGAGAAGGCCCTGGCTCTACTTAAGGATGTGTTCATCAGTGCAGCCGAGAGAGACATCTACACCGGTGACAGCATTTACATTCTTGTGATTACAGCCAGTGGAATACAGGAAGAGAAGTTTGAGCTGCGTAAAGATTAATGGTTTTCTAACAATAAAGATTTCTTTCTAGCCTCTATATTTTACTAAATCCTTCTTATACTAATAAAATGAATAGTCATGTAAACAAATAAACAGTTTTATTACTTAAAATAATTACAAGGTAACTACTATAATTACATAATTTGTTCATATTATTTACAAATCTCAATAAAACCAATCATATAACAGATAAACATAAATCATATTAATTATTTTTAGGCATAACAAATATATTATGAGGAAAGATTTTGTCAAACATTTCCCTTATTGCTTCTTGTTTAGAAGTATCACCAATGATGGTGGCTTTTAATCTTGGTGGAGTAGTATTGCCGGCCCTCAGCGGGTGGATGTTGAAGCACAGCTCTACCTTGTCTCGAGGAGGTATTGTTACCACCAGTTTTTTGTATCCAGCAAATATATACACATTTTCTGCTTCCACCGAGAGGCTAAGCCTGACTGGTGCATTGGAGTTGCCAATTAGGGTACAATTAATGGGTATTGTAGTTTGCAATTCTGCTACCTCTGGATAGCTCACTTCCATGGACACTGGACACTCCTCTATTTGTAGGCCAGCTAGTGCAGTGCTGCTCATCACACAGTGTCCACTGACATCACTCTTTCGTCTCCATGTAATGTTGTACAAACCAACCCTGGCTGGAGGATCCTTTGGTTTGTACTTGGCTTGCAGGCATATGGCATCAGATGCTACGTTACTTTCAGTTACACCTAAGTTGCTTATACAAGAGAGAGGTTTATCCTCATCTGAATATTTGAAGCAGTCCATAGGCTCTAATTCGGTATCTACTATAAGCAATTCCCATGGACTTAAAATTTTGATTTGGGGCATAACAATAAAAGGATCATCTACAAAGCACTTTGTGATTGGTTTAAAATTCATTGCTACAAAGTTTGTTGTCACTTCAAATGGTTTTATTACAGTTATTTTTGTGGTAAAATCTTTTACACACTCTAACTTCTGGGTTTTGTGAAAATCAATATTGTATGACACCTTTACTTGAACTGTGGTGGATGCTGTTCTGTTAGTTTTGAGAAAGAAAGTGTTTGAATACTTGGAATTCTTATCAATATGGCCAACTACTAATTTCAGTGGATGTGGCTGAGGCTCAGCTGCACGCAGGCTCAACTCTGTGACTGTCTCTGGGTTTGGGTTATCAGGAGAACTCAATAGTGATAATAAAATTTTCATGTCTTGAATAGGACCATCTTCATCATTAGTAATAGTAAATGTAGTGGGAAACCATTCCCCTTGCAAAGCTGGTATGGCATTCACAATGTTCATGGAAAGCCTGCATTCTCGAGCTGTTATAGAAGTTACTGTTAGTGGCACAATGCAATCAAACTCATAATCAGCTTTAGGACTAAGAATGAAATGTAAAAGTTCTGGATGAATAGTAGTATCAGTTGCCTTATTTTCTTCAGTTTTGAAAGTCATTATAATCTTTCTCTTTCGATCACAGTCTAATATGAAAGATATAGTTTTGATATGCAATTCAGATCCATTATCATGAGGATTGACTTTAAACTGACATAAGAATCTTTTCACCTTGCCTCCAGCCAATGTGATAGTGGAGCTATCATTATCAGTTATTGGTATTTCAATGGTTTCTGAGCTACTGAATACTGTCAAGTATGCTTTCTTAATGTCTAAAGTGGTGCCGTAAGTTAGCCTTACATAAACTTCTACTTCTACGGTTTCATCCATTCTATATTTAGATTGCCTAAATTTTGATTTCACTTCTAGAAAACTGGTAATACTTGCCATATCAATATTGACTACAAATGGCTCTTTTTCTACAGCCTGCTGCCACAGCTCCAGGGCCTTACTTTGAGAAGCTGCCGGTAAATCTGGTTCAGAAGCTGGAATGTTCAAGTTCAGAACTGACAATATATTCCTAAAAATTCTGTCTCTATCATTATTTGGCACCTGAATGTGTTTTGACAATGCTTCTACTGACAGTTGTAAGTAATCTTGAATTTTGGCAGACAAGTAAGCACATTGTAACGCTCTGTTGAGCACATGTGAGGCCAGGAACCACCACTTTTCTCTTCTATAATCCCAGAGCATATGTGTTAACAAAGTTAATGCCTTCCCATAATCAGCACAGTAGTAATACTCATTTGCCATTTCAACAACTAGTTGCTTCCTCATTCTTGGAGAGTGGAATGTTTTGAACTGTGAAATAGCACAACCTAAGAAACTGATAATCATTGCAGAATGACTGAAGATCCTTTCATTATACTGCAGAGCTAAGATTGCAGCCTGCTCCTTCTGAGGATCATGAGGGTCTGCACTGAGGCGCCCAGGTCTCCAAGGTCTTTGACCATAAAACTCTATTATACCATCCATAGGGTCAGGAGGAGGTGGGTACTGCAGAGCTTCGCAACAAACAGATCGCATTGCCTGTCTTCTTTTAACTGTAAACTGAGCTGCATACTGGTAATAGAAGCCTGGATGCTGTGATTGAATGGCAGGCAAGCCAGCTCGGATGGCTTCATCAAATAATTCACCAAAGGCACTGTATTGTCTAGCTATCCAGGCATAATGTTCAAATAATAACTCTGTAGGCCCAATTCTATTTTTATATCTCTCAATATGAGATTTTAGTTGGGCAATGGCATCTCGAGGCAAATTGAGTGCAAAGAGTAGCTTGCAGAGCTTGTAGTTTATATAACCAGCAACAGTTCTAATCTCATGCACATTAGTATCTACATTTCTAGTCTCTAAAAGATTGTTGTAGGCATGCATATAATGCTTGTGTGCCGTGCTCAGATCCTGCTTCAACTCATTCAGGTAGCCCAACTTGAACTGGTGGCGCACAAACAAGTATTGGTGAGTGGTCTTGTTAAGATGGTCTCGGTGCTGCTTGATATTCTTGGTCTCGTGGTGGTAATAATTTTGAGCAATATCATAGAATGCGTTTTCTAGTCGAATGATGAAGCCCATGATTTGATCGCCGTGCGGGAGGACAAAGAGAGCCTTGGATTGTATTTCACAGGCGGAGCACAGGGCTTGCGCTCTCTCGGCGCCCAGCAGATACTCGGAAGGCGGCGGCGACAGGCCGCTCTGCACCACGACGACGGCGACGCGCGTGGAGTGGCCCTCTACCGCCGCTCGGATGGACTGCACCCGAGATGCACATTCGATGATCTTCTCATTCCACTGGGGGTCGTTCCACTCCATGTCGTAAAATATAACGACGACCGCCGGGATCAACGAAACTCGTTTAGGAATCCAGTTCTTCTTGATGATCCCCTTGGGAATGTACCACTCGTACGAGTTCCTTTTAGGCTTGACGACTGGAAACTCGAACGTATTGTTGAGTAGCTTGAACCGCACTGCGGCACGATCCGGCCGCCGGTTGTTGGAGAACGCGTCCCATATCGCCTTGTGCACCGCATTATTCACCGTGTCGAGTCCCGAAAGGCCGATCAGGGCCAACGGCTTCAAGATAATCTCTGGCGGAAATTCTGTGTTGTCACTCGGTTGTGTCGCCATCACGTTAGTCGCATTACCTTATTCGGGACTCAATTAAATCCTACTTCATGACACTGTGCGACAACACAATGTAAAAATGTAATTTATATTCGTAATAGTCTCCAACACCACCCCATCATCAATCGCATTATTGTAACGTCAACGTCATTTTTCTTGTCAAATGTTCAAACAGGCAGTCAAATGTCAAGTCCAGAAAGATAGATACAGAAAACATCACAGAGAATAAAGACAAAAAAAGTTCTGCTCACAGAACACAGATCAATCTAAGCTATTCCATTTCCATTACAATAACAAAGCAAGTGTTAGATAGTTCTTTTTAAACATAAATAATATATTATTATTATTATAATATTACTATTCAAATATTTTATATAGGTCGGTTAACGAAAGCTGGCATCTATTTGACATCTTCACAGTACTCACACCAATACAATTGTGTATACAGTG
>DWKA01001274.1:0-12864 GCA_018249155.1 Panoquina ocola ocola | reverse complement strand
GTGGAAAATCACCCTAATGCACGAGCCATAGAGCCATCAACACTAGAGTATCAACTCCATCCCCCTCACCTGATCGTGCTGCAAGTTCCCACTAGGCAGCTTCTGCACGAGGTCGCGCATGGCGTACTTGCCGATCAGCTCCTTGTTTCGCTGGTCGATGGCCAGGTTGCGCAGCGCCGTCGCCACCGCGCACACCACGCGGTCCACCTCCATGCGGAGTAGCTCCACCAGGATTGGCAGACCTGGGGAATCAAGAAGTTAGTTGAGGATCGGGAGGCCTGGTGGACCAGGAGTATGTTTGGGTATTGATTATAAACTTATATCGTTGCGGTTACTAACCGATATTTCGAACTAGTTGCATGGATCATGGTCACCACTTAACTGTGGTCCTACCGTGACCAAGATCCATGCAACTGGTTCGTTATATCGGTGAATAAAAACCGAATCGCGTGTACCCGTTTACATTCAAAATATTTAGTTGAATATTGATTGTAGAAGCATGGTGAAGTATACTCTTAGCCTCCTCTGTTACAAGTGATTAAGTTGTATTGTATGAATAAACGGGCAGTACACAGGGTGCAAAAAAACGGTCCGATTTAGATTTAAATAAACTGCACCGGTGAACCGTCGAGGAATTTGTTTTTATTTCTAATAGGACCGCAACTAAACGTGTAAAAAACCGTTATTCGAATCGGTTTTGGACCTTATATCAAGGAGATAGAACTCAACTTGAAACATGAATATATATATATTTTTTTCGATGTTGTATAGCTCAGCCGTAAGAAAGAGACAGATAGATACGCAGAAGTCATTTTTAGGTAACAGGGGATCGTGATTGGCTAGGTACCTATAAAACGAACTTCTGCGCATCTATCTATCTCTTTTCCGCCTGGCCAAGATGCTTGGCCTAGCCTATACCTTTCTCCTTGCGCACAGCGGCGCGGATGTCGATGGAGGGCTGCCAGTAGCAGGCGGCGAGGTTCTGCAGCGCGCCCGCCGCCGCCTCCAGCGTCTCGGGGTTCGAGCACGTCTGCAGCAGCGCCATGTACAGCGGCACCACCTGCGCACGCGCAACACACACATACATAACATCACGTAGCATCCTTTATCATCGTCTCCATTTATAAGTCACTAGCTGACCCCGCAGACGTTGTTCAGCTACATGGAATGACAGTGGCGTCATTTGTCGAAAGTTGGTTGTACCAACTCGGAAACCTTTGAGGGCTTATGCACGATAACTTTGCTAATCATTATCACATGATCAAATGCATAATTTACGATGCTATAAATGACATCTACATAAGCAGAAATTTTTATATATTACAAGAAGAAGAAAAAGATTCAATTAAGAATTCATTTATATGAATTTACTTCAACCGATTTTTTTCACCGCCTTATGTGACTTTTAATGCCTGATGATAGTTCTTTAAGTAAAAAGTATGAAAATATAAAATGATGTTATGAAAAATGAAAAAAAAAATCGTTAAAAAATATAATAGAAAGAACTAATCTACATACGATAATAGAAAGAAGTCACAACTACGCGCAAACACGTAACATCACAGGCAAACCAAACTCCAACTGACTCAACTCCTCACCTCAGGCGACCACAACATCTCCGTGCCCTTGGGTACACTGTAGCCCAGCTGCGCGCCGGTGCCGTCCCCCAGCGGCTGCGGCTCCATCTCGCTCTTGCCGAGCGGGCTGGTGGAGTTAGATGACGAGGAGCCCTCCTTCTTCTTTTTACTGCCGCCGAAGCAGCCCAGGTTCTCGCCTGAAGACATTACTATTGTATATCAAGTGATGATAACGTTAATGCATCGAGCATAATTATAATCAATAATGGTAATGTTATATGTTATGTTCGAAAACAAATTACGCCAAAACACTGCGCCGGATGCTGCGGTCTGATTGGCCGACACACAGCTCACTTGGTCATATGTTTTCGGGCTAAGGAGGAGGACGCAAGTCGGTTATTTTTACTTCCATGGGGGGTGATGCATAGTAAAGTTTTAAAACCAAAGCTGCAGGATATTTAAAAAAAAAGTACCTTTAGACGCGCTAGCCTGTATCCTAGTTTGTCCGGAAGACTGTGTGGGCGGGGCTCTCGTGTCGTACAGCGGATCCTCAATTTCCTGACACCTGTAAAAGATTAAAAATGGTTTATTTTTAAGCTTTAGAAAGAATATCACAACTTTTATTCCCATATCCCCTGCTTATCAGAGATATTTACAGCTCGTGACAAACTTAACCGGTGGTTTCAATACGACTTTTTCTAGCTACTCAATCGGAGTAACGTAAACTAACTTTGTATGGGAGCGCTAGTGGCAGTTAAGGGAAACCACATTTCCCACAAATTGTGCGTCATAAAGTTAACGTTATGTCGATCGACTAGAAAAACTCGTACTAAAGAGCCCCATACACGGTACGATTCGTCTGTACGATCGATCTGATGAAAATCGAGACGATTGATCGAATCAAAAATTTCGCTCATACACGAATTAACGATCTTGACATACACCACCGATTCGTCGTTGCGATCGGTTTGACGGACGGATCGTATCGTGTATGGAGCTCTTAAAGCCCACAGAGATCGCCGATACATATTATTAACTATAATAATGTCTACATACTAATGTAGACTATGTAGTCAACACGTACCTATACGACAAATTCCTCAGCACACACACGCAGTTCTCCACGATCTTGGTGCCGATCGCGTTGTGCGCGAGCGCCGCGCGCACCGCGTGCAGCAGCGCCTCCGCCAGCCCGGGCAGCGCGCGCAGCCGCCGCCGCGCGTACTCGCCCGCTGATGACGCGTTGCGGAGCACGCCCGATGCGTTGCGGAATACTGGTGGGGCACGAGTGGGTAATGCTTATTTTTGTGTATACATATTTTTGTGTATACTTATTTTTGTATATAGATGACAAACGACAAAGAGTTTTTTTACATATACAAAAATCCCAGCAGATTGTATCGCCTAGACATAACCGTTATGCCACGGCTAAGAGGAGAAAATACCAAAGCACTAGCTCGCAAACATTTCTGACGGCTGACTTTAACAAGACATTATTATAATACAACCTTGTTCTAAGATCTAGTGGGTGTATAATGTAATGTAGTGTAATGAAAGTAAAACAAAACAAATATCCATGACCTCGATTACCCTCTATTGTGCAATGAAAGTTGAAACTTAAATAGGAAAGTAAATGACCACAATTGATTTAATTCCTTGAAAAGTTATAATAACCATATTTATTCAAGACAGCGTCTATGACGTCACAACATGGCGGCACAAGGTCACGGCACTAATGCATGATACGTACTGTTGGACCAGTAGGTGTCGCCGGGGTTGGTGGGGTGCCAGCCGGAGTGCGGCACGATCACCTTGTTGACGATCACCTGCGCCGCGTCGTCGATGATGGACTGCTTTAGGTCCTCGCACGACGACATGTTCCAGATCACGCCCGTCACCAGCTCCTTCACCTGGTGGTGATGATGTCACATTCGTCATTGTAATTTGTATGTTTGTTACTGTTTCACGCAAAAACGGATACACGGATTTGGATGAAATTTTGAAATGGATATTTTACAACCCGGAATAACTAATTTTATCCTGTATATCCTGGTCAATTCCTTTTTATTACATTTGATGTTGAAAAACTTAAACTAGATGGCGTTGGCGCCGGAATAGAAGATCTACATTGCAATGTCATTGCAAACTGTGAAAAAAAAACATTTGTGAATTTTTTTTAAATTTTTTGGAGATACGTTCATCTGGTTCCTTTACCGCGATATGTGACGTGAAGGTATAGGTTAGGCCAAGCAACTTGGCCAGCCGAAAGAAAGAGACAGAAGTCGTTTTTAGGTACCGGGGGATCGTGATTGGCTCGGTACCTAAAAAACGAACTTCTGCGCATCTATCTGTCTCTTTTCCGCCTGGCCAAGTTCCTTGGCCAAAGCTATAGGTACTTCGGTTTTAAGTTCGATTAACATGAGGCACCAGCAAGATTTATTTATACTAGTTACTATCAAAAACTAGGATTGTTTCGTTCATAGGTCACGATGCACGTTTATAATATTATGTAATTCGGTTGAAAGGATAACAGTAAAACAAGGATTTTTTTAATGTCTTTATTTAAAATTTCACTTTTCTTCAAATGTAGTGTATAACAATAAATATTTCTGTTCTCTTTCAAGAGATAAGTACTTATGTTATGTCGAGTAATATAGTTTTAGTTATGTATCTTGATATTTTCTGTACACAAAATAAAACCATTAGTTTTACCCATAACCATATCACATCGTCAGGTGTGTACTTGTGTGCCCGAATTTACTTATAAGGTACAACGACATCCGTTGCTAGAATGCTACAACATTTAGATAATCGCTACACGCTAATACGTAAAGGATTTGCAAAATATAAATCTTTATGCGATATTTTATGGGGATTCTAATTTGTTACTCAATAATTTATAAAATATTTTAAATTTTATATAAAATTACCCTCAATTAATATAAAAATAGCTTCAATAAAAACAACAATAGCCTTCGTTTGCCCCGGTAAGGAATGATAGGACCAATTTTTACCGATCGCAAACTACAGCCACGGTTACACTTTCAATAGATTATTATTTTAGGAAAAACCACACTTTAGTCTTAAATTGGGATAGTGTCACTTATGTATTTTATTTGATTACGAAGAAAACGATTATTTTGAAGTCTGTTCTAAAAATATTGATTTTTAATATAAATTGATATCAAACACATCTGAACAAGGCAAGAAATTCTCTCATAATTTATCAACTAGATATTTAACTTTTTTTGTGTAAGTGCTTTATAGACGTTTTCCAGAAATCAGAATAAATTACATAATGACGTCATTGATGCGATATAACGCTACCATACCAAACATTATAGATCTATCCCCTGCACATAAGTATAATTATAATATTGCAAAACAACAAAATATATCAAAAGAAAAACATAGCTACAAAACTTTATTAACTAAGGTTAACTACATTATGAACTTATGAGCTACATACTATGAGTTTAGCACAATCACTCATAGTGATGCGACTGGGCCACATGCTCACTTCGAGATTCACAACGCCGCCACTCACGGTCAGCTCGGAGACTGATTAAAACTAATTATACCATAAAACATTTCATATGAAAGAAGTCTTGTTTCTTGAGCTCCTTGTATTTTAATATTAAAAATAAGTATAAAATAAAAACTAAGCAACGCTACATTTTTTTTTTGTTTGTATACAGGTTGTAAATTACTCATTTTGAGCATCCATAAAGTTGTTAAAATACGCCTAAGTGATCAAAATATAATAAGTACAATAAAAAACTGTTCCTATATTTGTGGCAAGCGCGGCGATTGGTGACTTTACTCGTAAATCTCGAACGACATGCCCACGGGAATGATTCGTGCAAACTAATGAAATGAGCCATGAGTCTCTATCTATGCATTAAAGTATCTGGCCTAATGGCTTCACAATAAACTATTCAAAATAATATAAATGTTTTTTTCAGGACCTAAAGTAAGTCTTAACCATTGCAATCTGTGTAAGAATTTAGATTAAATCGTGTATCATTTAATCTACATAAAACGATATGTATAAACTATTTATTTTTAATATTAAAATTATACATTTAAAATAATTACTTACAACAAAGTAAATTTTATAATAACGGTGAACAATTTTGAATAAACTTAAAAAGGTAGGAACATTTTTGGTTTTCAGTCAAAATATGATCAGCATTAAAGAACAGAATTGACCGATTCGATTCACATAATAATAATTATGTTTGTTTGTATGCAAAACGTTTGCAATCGTTGCGTGGCTCTAAGCAGTATCTTTATAGAAATCAACACATTTAATGCCTACTTCACAAATGCTTTTTTAAAGTCCAGCGCAGACTATTAATATTCGAAAGTTGTTGACGTTGGCACCACCTCCAGCACCATTTGCAGGAAAACTGTAATTTTATCTGAAATGCAAATATACATATAAGTAGGTAGGTACGTTGCATATACCTACAATACTTTAATATTACCCAACAGACTAGATTCCTACCTATGAAGAATGATAAACGGCAAAGAACAACTAGAAGCATTAATTCCTTTTTTATGAAATATTTTATGTTAAATAACATTAAGCTTTGTGGAAACCTAGGTAATAATCCGTAAACGTCCTCCGAGCACAGATGGAATATTAACGTCCGTGAAACCGCTCCTACGCCCATTACCTACCCCTAAAAATTGGCATATAATGGTGTGCCACTAACACAAACGATAAGCATCCTGAGCATATTTTAATAGTGTTAAAATGCGCTGTGGTGGCATCAAATGGGTTAAAAACTTAAAACTGGAATACTGTC
This sequence comes from Panoquina ocola ocola, assembly GCA_018249155.1. NCBI lineage: Eukaryota > Metazoa > Arthropoda > Insecta > Lepidoptera > Hesperiidae > Panoquina > Panoquina ocola. Next base: position 6,473 of record DWKA01001274.1, on the reverse strand, counting down.
TTACCCATAAACGGCAGCGAGTACCCCCACTTGACGAAGGGCAGGTAGACGAGCAGGCCGCCCGCGATGAACCCGCCCGCGTACAGGTACTCCCACTGCGGCTTGTCCACGATGGGCGCCACCACCAGGTACGCCGACACCAGCAGCACGATGTACGGGATCAGTATCGGCACCTACACATATCATCCTTATACACTAATAATACACAATTTTTTTTTTAATTTCGATGGCTTCGAACAAATGCAGAAAGAAAGTGATGGAAGATAGACGTCGAGGATCTACCATTAATTCCGTACTAGGCGTGAATAACTTGATAAGTTGACTTATGTGTTTTTTTTAATGCATAATAGGCATCAGGATTAATTTATTCATATGATGAATAAAGGGCACAGTTATATAAAAACTGAAAGCAATTACCTACATTAAAATAAAAAAGTATTTGTTAACATTTCCGTACAAACTTATATTTTAAAATGGCTGCCCTGACAAAAAGTGCATTTTCGACTTATCAAGTTATTCACGCCTGGTACGGAATTAATCTGTATGGTGTATCGGTTTTTCATACCTTGTACGGCCTGGGCGCGTGCGGCTTGGTCTTGCGCATGACGATGAGCGCGAGCATGGCGCCGCCGTAGAAGATCCACGCGGTGAACGAGAAGAAGTCGATCAGCGAGTCGATCGTCCCGTACAGCACCATCGCCACCGCTATCAGCGACTAGAATGTCGTAACAAATATTAAAGTGGCGCCGGACGTTTGGCAGATATGAAATAAGCGTGGCATAATCAAAAAAATAATATTTAGATTTTTGAAGACAAACGTTGTCTTGATTTAAAAAATACAGCAATAATTATAAATTTAGTATATTATTATGTAGTTTAGAACACGTGCCTTGGCATGAGTCTAAAAGAGATAGATGCGCAGAACAAAAAAACGACTTCTGCGGATCTAGGTAATGTCTCTTTCAGACTCTTGCTGTTACGCTATAGGCATTGTATACGAGCTTTACGTGGTACCTATCCAAGTCCACGGCCAACAGTCGATTTGACAATTAAGAAGAACAAATGTAAGTATTTATTGAACATGAGTATTTACATGGAAGATAAGTCCGGGGGCCGGCGTGAAGCGGCGCACGTGCACGTAGGACAAGATGTCCAGCAGGTGGCCCTCGCGGGACGCGGCGAAACACAACCTGTGGGAAATCAAAATCAAAATAGTTTATTCATGTAGGTATTCCAGATACACTTATGAACGTCAATTTCTTAATCTACCACCATTTCGGAAAAGTACTTTGTCATGAAGGGGAAGTAATGGCGAAAGAAACTCCCCAATATATTTATATGATTATTTAAAGATACACTAAATTAGGGAAACTGTGATTTTTAAGATGATATTGAAAATTGGATTAAGCGTCGAAATCCATTTAGCTGTTTCAAAGGTAGGTACGTGGTAATGGTCGGCCAAAAAGATATAACAGTTTAAAAAGTTCACCGAAAAATTGTTATCTATGAGTACAAAGTCATAGAACGGGAATCAAACCTGGGACCTGTCAATACAGACAGCGTGACCATCGACTAGGCGGGGTCACCAAACTAATACCACATGCTTAATTTCTTTATTCCTTATTTCTCCATCCTTAATCCATTAAAAGCTTACCGGCCGGCAACGAAGAGTGTGCCGTTAGCAGATCCAAACGTAGATATAGTGACGGCGAGCGGCATGAGCCAGGCCATGGGCCCGAGCAGCCGGTTGCCGAACGTCACGGCCACCGCCTCGCTGTCCACCATCTCGCTCACCGACATCACGGCCAGGTACGACACGTTGACCAGCGCGTAGCACAGCGTCACCAGCGGGATGCCGATTATTATGCTCATTGGCAGGTTCCTTGGGGTACATTGGTTTGGTTAGGATTGATGGTGTGATGTGGATGAAGAAACGTATATTCATATATAATAGGTAACGATATAAAGATTAATACGAAATGCTTGCTTTATGCGAAGCTTAGTGCTCACTTAATTTATCGTTTAGGAAGAAACACTGAGAGAGAGAAGCTCCCCTTTACATAATAGTGTTTATTTTCAATAGGTATTTAAACTTGCGAAATTCTTATAATAATATTCAATATTTTTTAACTACCGTCACTTTGTAAGAAAATAATAATAAAGGCGACTCTAACGAAATAACTTAAAAAACCTTAATTGTCGATCTTATACTAAGGCAGCTACGTACGAGTGTTATAAATAAAATAAAATGAGCATACTAACTTGGATGGATTTTTAATTTCCTCAGTGACATAGTTGAGGTTATTCCAACCGTCGTAGGCCCAAAGGCCCGTGTAGAATGCGTTGGCAATGTTGCCCAGTGTGGCCGTGCTACTGGCGAAGTTGGGCTCCTGTAAATGTCGCGTATTACCTGCACCATACGACACACCCACGGTCAGTCTATACCGAAATGCACAACCATTATGATTAGATGTGTTTGGTGATAATGATTTTGGTTCAACGTTATCCTTTGTTTTAAGTGATTGAGTTTTCCTCGGCTGCTGAACACTTGTGATGTTGGTGTAAATATTCGGGCAGCAATGTCCACTTATTTTACATGTTCACAAAGTTATCTCAACCACCGTCTCCTTTGAAAGTCAATATTTTTTAAGCCCTACTAAGATAAACATTTCTTATATTTTTCGTAATTGATGACGATGAAGAATGATTTTCAAATTCGTTAATTAAATACAATTCCCAGATATAGACCTTTAATTTAAGTAATTATAAAAAGATAGGTAAAGATTAAAATATTAATCAAATTCCCCTTATCAAAATACACTTTCAAAATCTATTTAACGTACTGACTAATCCCCTTAAAAATTCTACGCATTCGTTTCATAAATAGATCTTATGCCAATATTAAAATTTATTATTCTGTTCCGTTAAGTGACAAATAATAATACAATTAGATATTAAAAAAATTGTCCCAAAGCGGTTTTTAAATTACGTAGAAGTTGTAATATAAAAAAAGAATTTAAAACCTTTTTTAAAGTCAGTAAAAAACAAATGTCGTTAGTGCAGCAATATTACCTAGTATAAGTTTGTAGGCGCCCCCGCACACGATGATGGCCACGGCCACCAGCTTGGCCGCCGTGAAGATGTTCTGCACGTTGGTGGCCAGGTTCACGCTGTAGCAGTTCACGGCCAGGATCATTACTGAATGAAGATTATAACGGACTTATTAATGACGTTACCGTTAAATACTTAATTATTCTTGTTAGTTTTCAATGTATTTAATAGTTTTAGTTCCGGTCCGTTCTTATAACCTATCTATCGGTATGAGTATGATTACGCGTATAATAAAATGGGCTCGATCCACGACCGATTCAACTTTAATGTAATAAAATAGTAGACATCTTTTATCAGCAGAAATAGATAGATGGATTAAAGAAGCAGACCGTTAGTAAGCGGTGCTTTCTGTTTAAATATAATTTGAATTAATCAAAGACCACACCCGAATTTCAAACGTAGAAAGCTATAAAAGTTGAAATAAATGAACGTTGACGACGTTTGAGCTGTAGGCGTCGTAGAGCATTAACGCTACGCCTGAAATACATTCAGCCTTGATATAATGAATTTCTTTACACGTGTTTACTCTTAAAACTTATTTAAAATGATCAAATACCTACTTGTGGCACATCGGTGGCAAGTCCGAGTGACCCACAAATGTCGTCATTGCAGTCGAGTTCAGCGTCAGACCGTCCTCAAGCCAGTCCTACTTGAGATTGGCACGGGCTGCATAGATCAAATAATACATGTGGGAAGCATGCCTATGTTTAAGCTACATACATAGTAAAAGTATATACGGTACCGATGGCGAGGACGGCGACGAGTTTGACAAGCGAGTCGGGCGGCTCACACTCCGACACGAACGGTTCCACCGCGTACTTGGCGAAACTCAGGCAGATTATCGCCATCTGCGACGGCTTCAATACCAGCGTCGATACCTGGTCCGGCAAATTATACAGTTATAGCATAAAAACGTTTAGAAGTAATGAGTAAAGATGCAGTTTCAATACTTACCGTGTGGCTCTACCTCGTGGGTATTTACCGTTACTAATTTGCTTCTTACCCAAGAGAACAGAAATGCAGGGGGTCCACCAAATGCGTCCATGAAGTACGCGTACTCTGCGCCGGATGAAGTGTTCATTGTGCCCAGCTCCGCGTACGCGAGCGCTCCTGATTACAAATAATAATTTTATAAAATATCTCAATAAGTAGGTAAAGTGATTGAAACGCCATGAATGAATCGCAAAATAAATCGACCAATTGAAATGTCACCGTGGCGGTGCAGCAGCGCCCGCCAATAAGAAAATAATTATTTGGTCAACTATAATATTTAGTAATAAATCACAGAATAGTAAAGATCTCGTGTTGGTCCACAACGCGATGATTTAGTGTTGCTGACCGTGATTACTGACTATTTTGAAGTAACCATCGTTATCGTCATCAGTCGAGATAGTATTGATGGTGTATTGTTAAAACTAGGTGTATGGTTTGTTTTTATTACTTACTAACAGTAATGTCGTATAATTACCTAACAGCGAAAGCAGGCCGCACGACATCCATATGATGAAGCTGATTCCCACAGAGCCAGTGCGCGCCAAAAGCCCAGAGGGCGAGACGAATATTCCAGAACCTAGGAAACATTATTATTCATTTTAATGATCTTTAAATTGTCATTGAAATAACAAAGTACTCAAATAGATCTGCAAAGTCAACTTAATTTTAATTTGAAATGAAACAATAAATAGTTTGTGAAATCAACAAATCTGTGTTTCTTCTGGAGCCAAATACAAAAAAGATATTCAGTTAAAATATTTATTTTTATGATAATACTAATTATAAATTTGTAAATTCCGAACACCTATTGAATTTGAATATTCTTCCTGCTCTTCGAATAAATAGTAAAAAGTGATGGCGGTAATCGAATATACTACTTAAGTGTAGAAGTACGAAGTATAACTACTAATAGAGTTATTTGGGTAATAGTGGACACTAACAGATATACTATATAAATTAATTATCAAGCTAAATTATTATTTCAGTCAGTTCAGATTATTTTAGTATGTATGCAAAATATGACGCAAGCCATCATCTGAAACAATAGGCATGTGACTTTAAAATACCGAGATCTGTCCGAGATTTTATCATACACGTAATCATTTTTTAATCTTGTGTGTTGTGCTAATGTTAAGATAATATTAGCACAAGAGTTAAAAGGTATTGTAAATACTTTTCTTGTGGTTTAGTTACATATCATTAAGGTAAATATTTGTAATAGCTAACGAAGACGTTTCCGACTCACGAGACGATTAAATACTTGTTACTCAAGGAGATTATTATTTCGTCTTTAAGCTCTATTTTGTATGTAGTAAATGTTTAGTAGTTATTTAGTGAAGATGTTAGTCAACAAACTTCCTACTCTACCCTATATACACTAAACTTTATTGAATCATGAGGGCAATAGTATGTTCCATTTCAAGCTTGTTCCATTCCATTATTATGTATTACATAGTATGTATTGCCAATTACAAGGACAGACCCATACAACTCTATTAAAATTTCACCCTAGTTCGTTTGTGCTTCGACTATAATGTAACTGATCGATATGTAAGTAAATAGCGTTGGCAGGTATAGCATGGTAGAGTTTGCTCTATCACGACGAGAGATCCGTGCCTCGTAGTGGAGTGGACTATTCATTGCTTCGAACTTGAAGCCGAATTATAAGTAGGTACTTTAATAAACAATACAAGAGCAGATGAACTTTCAAAACCTGCAAAATTGTCAAGTTTAGAAAATTATGTAGCGTAGGCGACTACTTGTTATTAAAATTGTATGAAAGACTGCAGTAGGAGTACTCACCGATCATAGTGCCGACAATTAGAGCCACCCCACTGAAGAGTCCCACCCGTCTCTTGAGGTGAACAGGGTCGTCCGGAGCTGCGTCCGACCCCTCCAGCTGTGCCACAATTGTATAACATTTAGCATTACCTCGACGATGATTATAAACTTAAGTTTACTCGTATTAAACTGGTGTCTTTTTTTAGGAGATTGGGATAGCAAACTAGCAGTCTATTCTCTATTAGGAAAGAAAATTTAGTACGTCCTATTAGTTTTAAGGACGTTTATCTATAGATAAGAGTATGATGATTTAATCTTTAATAAGAGGACTGTGGAAGTGAGGATTATTGGTACAGGTAACTCTACATCTCCCTCTTTTTTTGTAGTAAATGAATCCTTGCCAAATAGGTATTTTTAATCCATAAGTAATAAGTAAGTAATAAGCGTTTTACAAATACAAAAAACTATTTTACAATTATTAGGCCGCTATCCCACTAGCGTTTTACGAGCGTTGACGTTGTCCCAACGTCTGCGCAGCGTCGACGCTGCGAAAACGCGACGTCGACGTTGCGCTTGCACTGAACGCA
>DWKA01001273.1:0-12864 GCA_018249155.1 Panoquina ocola ocola | reverse complement strand
CCGATACCTAAAAACGACTTCTGCGCATCTATCTGTCTCTTTTTTTCGGCTGGCCAAGTTCCTTGGCCTAACCTATAATAAGCCTGAAACTTCAAAATGTCCGGTGGCTCCAATATACAAGGTTCAACCAATATTACGGCCAGTCGGTTCATCAAACCAAATTGCATTTCGGCGCAGTTACTTTTGCAAACAGCTCATGTTTTTACTTTGTCAATTGAAATAAACACAGTTTCGGCTGCACCACGAAACTGGCCATTATTGCACAGACTTGTCATCCAACATAAAGCAAACTATTTCAACTTTATATTTTCACCTCAGAAATCCACAAAGAATATGAAGCCGTGAGTTAAGTCGTTTGGAAGTATTTGTTGTCCGTTGTGGACGTTACGGTGTCGCGGTGTCGCGCTGTCATGAATCACGTCGCGGCGCCACTCGGTGTCGGCGTGCCGTGACACGAGACCGGCTTCACGTCACTTGCCCGCGACATCTTCACACCTGGGAGACAATTATTTGTGTAATTTTGTTGTTGTGTTTAATAAACAAAAACAATATATCCACTTGTTGGCACCGACGCACCTAGTTAGCCGTTTTTCAAAAAATAGGGCCCTGCTTTTGTATGGAACTATTCAAAAAGAGCTTTAATCTTCCACAAGTTTGAAGACCACCGCTTCTCGAGACATTCAACGTACCTTGCAGGATACCTCCCAGTGTTTAGCTACTTATGAGTAGTAGGACAGCCTGTCTTCGGATAACGAGCTTAAACTCGAAGCTTTATGTTTTCCCAAACACTAGTTGACCGGCAACAACAACACCTGAACCGACATTGTCGGGAGCGATCAACAATTGATGAACTGTGCATTCAAATGAATGGCAATCGAGGCACAGAAGTTGGTCCGGGGCGGGGGTGTGCGACTTGTGCGAGGGGTCTCAATGTCTCGACGAAGGAGACGTACAAATGAACAGCGTGGGTCTCGCGTCTCCCGCGCCCGGGCGCCCCTGACAACTGCCGCTCTTGACACGAATTATTCCACTTAATGTTCTTGATTGTTCAGACGGAGGACTGAACTCGTGTGATCGCTGCGACGCCGGCGGGGGAGGGGGGGGGGCGACCAGTGCTGTAGTTGAGATGCAAAACACGTGTATTACAGCCCACACTCAAAAATATATTTCTATGAGATTCTTAAAATTGACATAATATCTTTTTTATTTTTAAACCAATTCAATTATAACTACTGCTACGTCAAGGAAAAATGCATCGAAATCGATTATGCAGTTTTTGACGTTAGCCAAAAAAATATCAACCAGTGTAAAAAGATTTACATAAATTGTGAAAGTTTTGTAAGTTACGGTATTTCTTTGTGCGCGTTATGAAAATCAGATGAGTTTGCGGTTTCTGAATGAAACAAAGTTGCCGCGCTCGTGTACCTAGGCCGGGGTGAAGTTAGTCTCCGGTCACCATTATTAGATTTTCCAGTGCTTTTATTCAACTCAATTCAAATTTACTTCAATATGTACCTACCAATGTCGCAGGGATATGATAACAACAGAGATTTGGTCGAGTAGGTACCGAGGATGCTAAAATAATAACATACCTACTTAATTGTATCTTTTTCCAAAAAAAATTAAGTGCACTGATCAAATAGTAGAACTCATTCCATACCTACAATTCCATGATGAAACTACAAAGGGCTCCGTTCTTACTACTGAACCCTGAAACAGTAACATGTGACTCGTGCATTCATGTTGCCATTAACTTGTGAAATCAAGGTCATCAATTACATTAATATAACAATCACATAAACTGTTACAAAACAGATTTTATGCGTTCGTTAAAACCGACGTCATAACGTGCGGCGCGGCGGCGGCCACACACGCGGCGCGGTACATAAACGTTCCGTTACGTTACGTCATTACGTTTAACAGTTTTGAAATAGACAATGTGAGTGCTTAATCCGAGACAAGCGCACTCGAACAAGATATAATTTTAAGTTGAATAACTCTCGAGCGCCGGCAGACGGAACTTTATGTGCGCGGTACTTAGCGTTCCGCGCGCCGCGCCGCTGACTGGCTGCCAGCGAAAAACTGTCTTGTCTCTAATCATTTTACCGAAAAAAATAAAAGAAAATAAAATATTACAGAAAAATATACAGCTAAAAAACACGAGACGATGTTAAACGTTTCTTTGAAACAACTGTACTAATTTTGTCATATCTTAACGTAGTAATAGTTATAAATGATATAATGACATTGTAACTGCAAAATATTTATTTATAATTTTTAAATTACATAATTAATTATACATACGGATCCGCGCGACACGAGTCAGACTCGCACAAGAATTATTTTTATGCTTCCATTGACCTTTTAATTCGGGGCGAGTTTTACGACCGTTTTTAATAGCGTTTAGTTTAGGTTTGAGTGGGGGCGCTCGCGTGCACCTGGACTGCTGGTGCAGCCGTTAATACAGATACCTGCGGTCGGTGCGCACTCGGCGTTGGGCTTCCGCTCGCTTCACCTGCCGTTGGCAACAATTGTGCTAAAAACGCTGAAAAACTTACCTGAGCATCTTTAACAGCAATGTTCGTACCTGCCTGATCCTTATTTACATTCCGTAGTAGATTTCTGACACGTTTAATCACCAAATGATGAATAAGGATATCAAATGGTTGGTGGAGTAAGAGTTGCAAATCCTACAGACTATAATAGCAGGCGTGGTGCTCCTCGCGGTGGTCACGGGACGCTCGCGGGCGCGCGCGAGCGGGAAATTAATATTGCCAGCGTTCATTTTCTACTACGATAATAAATCGTGAATTCGACCCGAATATGTGTTAAAGGTTAATTTATGGCCCACAATGTTGTAATACTTTCTACTCCAATGTGGCCTTATCTCGATGTAATCTTTGTGACATCTTATTGAGATGTAACTTTGATCAACAGTACCCGAGCGAAGAGATGTTGTTTTCCTTACTGAATCGACTTACTCATTTCATTGCATCGTTAAAGAATCCCAGAGGAAAATATGTATGTTTTTGAATCAAGATTTGAAATGATTGTTTACGGTGGGCCAGCCGGATTAGCTGAATAGGTAAAAAAATTTCATGTTACATTTGTGGACAAATAGGTTATCCCGAATCTTCGACGGAGCTAATGTGTAACGAACGTTCCGGATTAATCCGAACGAGGTTATTGAGACATTAAGTACCGAGGTAGCGTCGCTCGTCCAGGCGGCCGTGTAATCAATAATCCTATTTAGAGCACTAATGTAGCCAGAGCGGCTTTCTCCTTATCAAGGGACAGCTCATGCGTTCTGTTAATACAGCTTACAAAGCAAAGAAAATCTTACCTGAAACATAGAGTCTGAAATTCCAAAAAAAATATGCGGAATACAAGTTATTAAGAAGGTATATAATTTACGGAAACTTCTACCTTCAATCCTGAGCCTTTCAATTTCCTCAGGCAACCGAAAATACCCTCCGATACATTTACGCCGGGATACTCCGCGCCCTATTTATGTTAGGTCCGATTTATTATTTTCCCATCTGTAACGTGATCAGCGGTAATCACCGTGAGCCGCGCCAACCCGCGTCCCCCTCCACTGTTCCTGGTAAGGAATGTCTCTTGTAGTAGGTATAATTTCCATTTCGATATCAGTTGTAATCTAAAACTCCGCAGACACTGTAAGCGTGAAGCAAATGCTTTTATATTCGGAACGTTGGTGCGGCCGGTACATCAAAGAAACGGGGATTTAGCATACGAATGTCTGCAGAGGGATCTGCGCTGCGCCAAAAATCATCAATTGTATTAGAGCGGAGTGTTCGGCGGAATGAGATCGCGGCGCACCGTGTTTGATGCGGATCCGATCAGCAGCTGCCTTGCCTCGTGCCGCGCCGCGACGCTGCCGTCCGTTAAGAAATTCCTTCGTCTGGTGTAAGAAATAAATGTAATACAAGTAATGAATATTTTAACGTTATATTATGTTTGTTCCTGCGGTTGTGTCACAGATCAATTAATACTTGCTATGCGGAACGAGCAACGGCGGGCGCCCGATGGCTGCGGTCGCCCGGGCCCGCGGCCGCCGACATCACACACACTCGCATTGCTCGGATACTGTTATGGAAATGGACATTGCGTTCATTTGTGACCAGTAATGTATTGAGTCAAGTAACTGGACTATCCCCCACAACGACATTATAGTCCTCCTGCATTATCCGTCATGTTCTATTATGTATGTAAATGGAAAATGGTTCTTATGTTCAACGTTGAATTGAAAAATGATAAATTTTGTGCACAATCTGTTTTTTGTGAGTGGAGTTCAGAAGTTCGTACGTAGTAACGTAACGTAGTAAAGTTATATGTATGTAAACACATTCTCCCAGCCTTCGCGAGTGTCAGCCGAGCGTGGCTTCAGTTACAGCGTTGGATCACTCTGAGTCGCAACAGTAGCCAGGAATGACGGCGAGTGTGCCGCCTCGTTAGCGCCGCCGAGCCGCACCACCGCCGAGCCGCCCGGGCCTACAATTTTCATGTCATGTTTCATAAAATGCAGTATTTACTAAATATAAACCTTTTATTTATGCGTTGCCGGCGGGACGGCCGTACGGTTGTAGTGTGTAACTGGGTAAACGGTGAATATTTGGGCGTTGCTATCGATATACTTTACTGAATTGACTTAAATTTGTTTCATTTGCATCGTGACGGCTGAAGGTGCGGCGACACCGGCGTAGTCTGCGAGCTACGCCAGCTGTAGTCTGCGTCTGTCTGTGGATCTCAAAACTTTTCATTTGTCTGTGCGGCAACCAACAAACCTAACGAACCCAACGTAAAAACATCGAAACGAAAACTAAATCTTTTTTGGAAACTTTATTAAATTTTGGTTAGCATGAATGGTTACGTTGCGCAGTTAAAATAAAAATCGGCTAAGTGCGAGTCGGACTCGAAGGGTTCCGTATCTATAAAAAAAATATTATCTATAAAAATCTATATGTACGAGTACCTATGATGTAGGTCACTGTATGTATAACTAGATACCTACTTAATTAATTAGTTATCCATCTGCCAGCCAGGCATACTGTAAGAGGCAAGTATCGCGGATCTCGCCACAACGTCTTATCGCCAAAAGTTGTAAAAGTTGAATGTACAATCATAAATTCATAATTTTTTATCTGTCGGCAACATTGAAACGGATTAGACTGAAAGGTATGAAGTTTCAGTGAAGACCTAACTATAACCCCAGTAAAGTGCTGAAACTGTTCGCCCCCGCGACATTATTATCCTGTATTTGTATTATTTGTAATTTCTGAAGCGAACAGTTCTGTTGACGATGTCTGTGAGGAGTAGTGGGTGTACGTAATTAGTTCCGGCCGCGCCGCGCCGCGCCGCCCGCCGCCCGCGCCGCCCGCCGCCCGCGCCGCCCGCGGACACCTGTATAAATTACTGCTTTTGACGGTATTAGTAAATTGGCACCACATTTCAAAAAGTATAATTAACAGCCACGTATTGAACATTATTAAAGAGAACCTAATTGGTCATCGATTGAATACAAAATTGATCGAATAGGTTTGATTACAGCATCATTTAAATTGTGCCCGTAAACGGGAAGTTTAATTAGCGTGTGTTTCTTGCGCCCGGGGCTTTCGTTCAGTGAACCTTTATATTTGATTTGTCATTTACCGTTTATAGGTTTATCATTGTTCCCAGTGTCTTATTTTTTATTTTATCGTTCTAAAAAATATTACTATTGTTTTCCTAGGCAACATTTTTCTACAAATCTTATCCTCAATCAGGACTCTACATTCATCTTTACATAATAACGTACCAACCGAAAATTTACTCAGTGGGTCAAATACCTATCTATACCTTATTCCAGTAAATAACTGTAGTTACCCCTATTTCACCCCCGATATCTAGCCTGGACGCCTACCGCCTAATACTGCGGAACGGTTCGCGCGGACGGCCGCCGGCTGATCTCGCCCCCCCTCCCCCCGCCCGCGGGGATACTACACTGCTAGTGCTCGTTACTAGTCGTTACACATACATCGTGGAGACGGAATTACCGATCGCTCCAACACGAGAGATTGATTAGGATTCAACTACGCTAAAGATGTTATCAAACTAATGCAGAATACACCCGAGAAACATTAATTTACTGTATAGAACTACCATCTACTGCCCAAATTAGCTGTCACTTACAGGTTTCACAGGTTCACTGTGAATACGGTCATTTGTATATAATTATATAGGTACCTATGGTGCTAACTGCAAATCCTATGACTCGTTGTCACCATAATGTCATATCGGATTTAATTGGCAGCATTACCACCTGCCATTATCTTCATGTAGCCAGCATTGACATTCATAACATACTGTAACACGAGGTAAGTAGACAATAATTGACTAACAGTCGCACTGATCAAATTAAACTCGCGTGAGCTGTCTCCGGGCGCCGGGCGTCGTAACTACTTGTAGCTGTCCAAGTGCTGTGTGTCCGGTGAATTGTTTCAATTCTGGTTGTTCGGTTGTTTTCGTGAGCAGGTCAACGTCCTTTATGGGCTACAGTGGCAAGTGTTTCTGTTTAGCACGAAAGTAACATCGACCCTCCGATATAATATGGCTGATTATGGCTCCTTGGTCAGTTTACGCTTGCTTAGTTAGCAGCCGTAGCATAACGTTTGCGTTACAAATACCCCGTGACAGATTATTACACGAACACAAATTCAGAAGTTACAAATATCCGGTTCGAAGGTTTGTTAATAAAATAGCCGTCATAGGTTATAAAAGGACCAAGAAACTGATAATGATCTCCGCTAACGTTTACTGCGGCCCGCGGCGTCAGGACGTGCGGGGAATCAAATCTGCTGCGACGGCCTTCAGCTGCTGGTGACCTACTCGTTCAGTAGTATACATTGTTGTCCGCGTCCTACCACCAGCACTGGTCTGCGGTACACGCCACACCTGGCGTAAACAACAGTTAACAACAAATACAACTGTGTTTCTACTCCAAAAAGTCCTCAATAACTGTTTTATAATTATTCAATTAATAGTTAACTGAAAATAGATGAAATATGGACAGCAGTAGATGAAAGTTCAATTCGATGTAATTGAATACATGTAAGTATTTAATTTGTCATTTAATTGAAGAGCATTCAGCGTCCCGGTAGCGATAAAAAAGGCAAATGCGACATGAAATTATTTAATTAAAATTCAAGTGAGCCTGATTGCGTCGCGGGTGGGCTTCACGTTGTATGTAGCTCTCTACAGCCTACAACTGGACGATACCCGCGAGTGGCTCCACATCTCCGCTGTACGTCTCCACGCGACCAACTACGGAGTGTCATTTAAAGTTTTCCGAGTGCCACTCCTCGCGCTCAATACTCGTAATGCAGTTGTAGTTGTGACAAAAGTGCTTTATTACTAAACTAACGCAAGAAACATAGCGTTAGCGTTCTCTGTCACCATGCTGTGGAGTGAAGTGACAAATCGTATGAGATACTTTAGACATCCGGACACTCTAATAAAGCAACAATGTTCAATATGAATGTCAATGATGTACTCGAAATGAGCAAAGCTAAATTTAATCCAACATAATTATCTTGATTGATATTTATAGGTACCTCAGGTACAAACAATACAAATGAAAGATTTAGAGACTATTTCGAGGATAACTCCAAATTAGCCTCATTACATAACATACAATATTTATAAACCGGCCCGTCGTCACTGCGCGGCGGCACGGTGCCGTTGTTTTTCATAATTTCGCGACGATTTGTAACGAGAGCGAGGCCGCTCCTGCGACAGGGCGAGGACTGCACGCGGCACTCTGTCCCAGTTACAAACACACTGTTTTTGAAAGTGGCTTTAGGTAATTCATAAGTTTTGATTACATTACGACTTTAAACAATAACAGACAGTTTTTATAGTCATTTTATTACAAACATCGTCGGCCATCAAGCCAAAAGTTTCCATTAGATAGTCTGTTGGGAGGGTGCTTGAAACCCTCGCGCAGTGTTTGTCGGCCGCCGAACACCTCTAATTCAGTAACCGCACCCGAACACGTGTTTCGTCACTTTACTACCGGGGCACGATATCGGCGTTTAATATTCAACTTACGTCCAACGGACGTGATGCGCTCGTCGTCGCCTTATACTGCAGACGATAAGGTCTAGTTTCGTTCACACCGTCGTTATCCGGGGTAGCAGGGCCCGGAGATAAGGATCGCTAGATATCGGCGCGGACGAGGAGCGCTGTATAGCGGAGGGCTCGCGGCGGGCGGCGGGCGGGGCGCTTGAGTGATGACGTCACGAGCTTGTCCGCCGCGTGCGCTGCTTAACTGGCAAACTTTCTGCGGAGGTGCAATTTGGACAGCATACGAGGTTCGTTTCAAATCTGAACTTATCTGGCTATCATTGGATTGTAATCCTTACAAGTTGCTGATTAAAATTTTACGTACCTACCTACTTATTTATATAGAAATCGTATAGGTACTAACCTTAAATCAAATAACACAATCAGATAATTCTGTTTACCAAGACCAGTTGAGTCGTTGAGAATATTAAACACCAGCGAAGGGTGAATGCACTGCCCATTTCTAAGTTTACTTATATGAAAATAAAGGATCGTTATTGGTGAGAGCTAAAATTGATACTTCATACAAATTAAAATTTAGTGAATCATTGTTCCTCGAAGTATCTCCGAGCACATCCATTCAGGCTGCATGCCCATTTACAGCGGCAATGAGTCATCCCGATCGGTCCACTAATATTACTAATGTAATACGAGATGCGTGCATTGCTCAGCAACGCAAAACGAATTTATGGATTTGGATTCGATGCTGTGAGACTTATAAGGACATCATCAAAACATATTGTACCGTTTAGTCAGTTAATTGTTCGTTTGTTGCATTTCGACCTCAGCAGATGTTAGATATAAAAATTAAGGTCGTCTTGGGAGTTCGGGTAGCTGGCCCGGACTCAAAACCTACTATCCACGGTCCCACGACGCCGGCGCACTGGTGTGTCAGGAAGGCGACAGAAGCCAGCTTTCTCGGTGGCTAGGATTTGCGGAAACATCAGCATTAATTATTTTTTTATAATTTAAGGATGTTATGATCTATTTATGAGACCGGCGTCGATTCGTTATGGTCGATATGCTTCGGGGAGAGTACTCTCTATCTACTTGCTCCTTCTTTCCTGACCGACAGGCAATCAGTGATGACCGTAACTCTGACATCCCCGAGCGACGGAACACTCGCCAACAGGTGGACCGGTTGCTCGCTCGGCGGCTATTGTTATGAAATACACGTATCGTGACTGCCTCGCCATTCGGACGGCGGCGGCGGGTGCGAGTTCAAGTTAGCCTCGAACTGGATAAAATCCTCTTGCCCCCAGTACAATATAAAATATTACCCGTACGAAGGTAAACTTCGACGGTGATTTATTCTAGAAGCGCGCTGTGATTGAGAAACGCGGGCCGTGAAAAAGCTTTATATGGCTAATCGGGAAATCAGCAGCGCGTGACCTGGCGGCTGCGGCGAGCGGTGTGCGGCCCGTGCGGCTCTTGCGGCCCGTGCGGCGCGTGCGGCTCGCCACGCTCGCAATGTGCTGGCTAGCATCGTGTACTAGCTGCCAGCCCTGGCTAGCCCCACCTTTACAATTTGGAAATGTAATAAATTTAATAAAATAAACCACACGACCACTCGTGAGTAGACTAGTGTCGATAGACGGCCGTTGCATTATTCCTTGTGAATAAAATACTGTATTCATTGATGTAACATTATATTAAACTAATGCCGACAATACACTTATTTTTAACATTTGAAAATGATTTCGTTCCCAAATTATCCACGTGTAAAGAGATAAAATTTTCTACGAGTACTTTTGCATCGGTCTGCTCGTGCGACTCCCATTTTAATTTGATTTTAGTATTTTTTCCCTTAACATACGTGTTCAGAATAAACGTCGAATGTTCCTTCTACATCAGTCATAAATAATTTTAAAGGCTAGGTCTGTCTCAAAATATAGGTACCTACTTGTCCGCTTGTGGCCCGCCGCAGAAGCTATCCCACGAACGAAAAATAGTATAGCTCCAAAATCGCATCAATTTTGAATACATTTTTATTTAAAGCGGTGACTATTTCAAAGCTCCATAAAATGTTAACACAGGTGTAACGCTTTCATAGCTTTTATATTCGCACCACGTCAAACGTGCAATAACAGCATAGGATAACAGGTACCTAACGATATCATTTCGCCTTTTTACAAGTCATATCCACGTGACTTCATATTAATTTGTAGCCGTGACAAACGGATAGCTCTCTCGATTTAAACCTCGACCTAGACTACAAAAAGACATACCTATCCAATGTTATAAGGATGAAAACTCAGGAAAGTCAGTAGGCGACGACTAAAGCCACCGCTGCTAATAGTGTATGAGTAGCTACTTCCCCAGCTGGCGACCGATTTTGCTGCTCGGCTCGAACCCAAACCCTCGCGCGACGCTCGACAACAGCGAACGAGTTGCTGTGACATGTGCGCGTGCGCCGCGCGCCGGCAGCTGTGCGCTGTACTGTGCCGTATTGTTCGCGCTGGCATTGATTGGCGGCTCACGTCCACACGCGGTTGTCGCGCAACAACACGCGAGTTGCCTTCGCATTGTGCACGTCGCCACCACGCCGGCACACTGCGACATGTCACATTCAGATACGACATGTATTTATAAATAGATAGGTACCTACCTCTACATATTTATGGCGTGTAAGCTCGTTTACTTCCGCTACAAAAATGTTTATTTAGTTTTTGAACCTATTAACAATAAACAATTTGCACAAGTTATGAAAACAATACAGACGTTAGTTTACGAGGAACAAATGCAAACATCACCGTCCAGGGTCCCATCGCATCCCATTTGTAACACGACGTGACACGCAGCCACCGCTTGATACATTTGAGTACAAGTAGGTTTATGGCATTGGTATCCGATTACGACATCGGACCGCTTAATGTGTGAGAGGCTGCACTGCGCGGCGGCGCCCGCTGCCGGTGGTAGTCGTAATAATTGGTGACATACAATACAGCGGCGCGCGCCGGCACTACTACACAATCAACTTATTGTTTTATGCTTAACGAAAAATATTTTAAATTATTTTGAACCGCACGGCGCGTGACTACTGCAGAATAGAGCTTTTGTTACCCCTTCATTGTTGACGAACCCGACGTAAATAATCATTGCGTTGGTATTTAAATAAAATAATAGAGTACTTTAATAAAATGGTGATCCATTTCTCCCGAAGCTATAGATCTCCTGAACGGCGCGACTCATCGCCACTACTAGACTCTAGCTAGAGACGCTTAGTTCATTGAGCAAACAATTTCAATCAAGTATCTAGTACATACATGAACATCACTCGCGTTTTTTTGTTGAGTAAGTATTATGTATCTGCATTACATAATAATAATAATACTTTATATTTGTGTAGCACACATCGTGTTCCTGTGATATTTACACTTCCGCGCCGCACTGCAACTGTAAGCAGCTTACTGCTTCAGGTGACTTGTATCTACGTTTGTTCTATTTTCTACGGTTCTATATTCTATTACAATAAAACAAATTAAAACGGCATTTTTTCTGTACATTAAACATTTTTCAAAGTTACTCCGTATGGAGGAAAAGTGCTATTTATCTGCCTATTTTCCGAAATCAAAGTACCTAGGTATTTTTTAATAGATGAGATAAAATCTGTGGAACCACCTTGACTCTACCTCAATTGATCACAAGCTTGCAAAAAAAACTTTTAAAAAATTTTATAATTTAGTATTCCCGTTGACAAACCTTCATTGATGACGCCGAGTATAACAGAATGAACAAGCGTGCGGTGTCAGCCGTGTCAGCGGCGTCGCTAAAGTATCGCAAATGGCGTGCACCCGCCGTGACTCGCATACGGTTTTAATCACCCTCCAGTATGCGCCGCACACATTTACCAATTATTTATGATTTAATAATCGATCGCGCACCGGCGCCGGCACGCACTACACCGGGGTAGGTACATTGCGTAGCCGTAAATAAAGGAATAAATACCTAATGTGCTTTTGAAATAGGGAAACAATACTTGATATCCTACCTAGGTGCCGTGGTTCAAAAGTCACAACTAAACAAACCTTTAACAGTCGGAAACATTTATCTTTTGCACTCGATGCAGTAACACCCGTCACTTCCTATATACTAAGTAACTGCCGTGTATGTTCCAAATTCAAAGTCATTAGGTATAAAAAATATGCACTCGAACCAAAACTGTATTGTCCATAAAGAGCCTCGCTTCCATTTGCTCCGAAACGAGCTATTTCGTGTTAAAAGCGCGTCGCTACAAAAGCGGCCCGGCGGCTGCAGCGCGCGTGACAGCAGTTATTGACGCCGATGTGCTCGCTGATCAACACGCCCCGATATTTCACCAAACTACACGCTCAATGGACGATCGCGCCCCGATTTTATCGCGTCACACCGACTGGGATTAGAGACACGTCGACAATTTAGTTTTTGATGGGCTGTATTTTTGGAACTAACAGCTGACTGACGTGCAGGCCAGAAGGTCAGCCGGCAGCGGTCAGCCGGTCAGCGGGCGTCATCCACACCGAAGGCATCAGCGCTGCGTCACCGACAGATAATTTAAACAATAATTGATGTGATGTTATAAAAAACATGAGATGCGTAACTTATTCGGCAGCATGCCCCTATTTATCAAATAAAGAATGCACCTGTGAGTATGAGAATTGGTGTAGGTGAAGGTCAAGAACATGTTAGTGTTTTTAACCGACTTCAAAAAAGGAGGAGGTTATCAATTCGGGTCCTATGTTTTTTTTTATGTATGTACATCGA
>DWKA01001272.1:0-12869 GCA_018249155.1 Panoquina ocola ocola | reverse complement strand
CATGTCAGATAGTATGAAACACGTCGTATCTGCGCCGTATCCGCGCCACGCCTTACGCTGTGTGCGTCCTCCCTTAGTGTGCTCATAGTTAAGAGGATAGTTAACAAGTAACATTCGGTTTATAGAATAGTTTTTGTCATTTTTTTTTGTTTTTACTCTTCAATTATACAACTTCAGTAGCAATACTTATAGTGTGGCTATACGTATACAACTACTTCATACCAAATCATAATTATCTTCACACACATTTGAATAAATAACATGTGGCTTGGCTTGACACCATGGTGCGATGGTGTTTTGGTATCTTGACATGATCTCATTACTTCAGTGACAAGCTTCTATAGTAGGGGATTAAATTTTGCGTACCGGTTAAAAGAAAATATACAAAACTTGTTATATTATTAGAAAAGATAAATGGCAACTAACAATAATAAATTGAATTAGTCCCGGCATTCTTGTTAGCCAATAAACCTTAAAAGACGTTTACAAGAATTTGAGAAGATTCTCCAGAGAATCCTATTTACCTACCTTACATTCAAGTGATATTTTAAAACGTTTACTAATTAGTCTGCTGAAGCGTAATTACTACTTAATTAGAAAGCTCCGTAAATATTATTTTTGTCGAGATTTCAGAGAAGCCTTCCATCAACTTTAATGTACCTAATAGCATTAAAACAATTCCTGAGAAACACTTTTTGTATCCGTAGCATTCGTTCTAATTAATTTTAATGATTTATGGACACAGAAAACGGTAAGCTACTTAACTGGTAGGTATATCTATACAATTCTATACAGTAAGTACTAGCGATGCGCCGTGGCTTCGCACGGGAGCACTTTAGATGTAAAAATAACAAATGTGACGTTAGGAAGAATGTTATGTATTAGGAAAAATGTTCCCCGTGGAAGAATTTTGATATTTCTAATAAGAAGTTTTGAAGTTTACCTCCAACTAACGCGCTCACACGTGTTATCTTTTTATAATATTTTTACAATATCTCTGTGTATTTAACGAATTTATTTTACTTTTATAGATAAACTATTTATGTTAATATAATAATCAATAATATTATAGAATCGAAATATAAGATCTAAGCTCTGCTGTATAAGATCGACAAAGCTATGTTAGATGCTTGACTTCAACCATTAACAGTTAATTGCATACACGTACCAGTATGATGTGTCACTCGTAATTCACGCTTAGTGTACACTCTACCTAGCTGCTCTAGTATAGATTGGTGAAACATGAATCATTGAGTTATTCGTCATCTCACACTGTCGTGCGGCTTGGCACCTTTCGAATTTGCCTAATATTTCTTTCGCCAATTCGCACGACCATAAAAATAAGTACAGTAAATAGTGTTACAAAAATAGTTAGACGTAAAGATCTACGTAATAAATAGGCTTCAAAAGCATGCTTTAGTTCGCCCCAAATAATATATTTTAAGAAATAAAAAGTTAGTCAATATCAATTTCCATATTTGTAAGGGCTTTTTGGTTAAACAAAAATAGAATGTCAACGATAACTCACAAGGCTTAGAAACACCTGCGAACTGAAAAATGTTATTGCGAAACCGAGCTTGGTCGATTCGTGGATGACAAATTGCTAGTAGAAACATAATGATAATCCTATGTAACGTATTACCTAACCTGCTATTACAATAATCTCTTATTTTAAAGGTACTTTGTTTAAAAATAAAACATTAGAACACCTTTAGAACAATACTAAAGTACAAATACCAGGAGTTCATAAGAGCAGAAGAAGCATATTAAGGTAATCCAAGATGTAACTGAGACTTAGGTAACTAAAATTAAACAGTGGTAGAACTCGGTGATTTCTATTTAATAATACAAGTACCATAACCGTCTGATCAGTAGTTCAGCTCTGCTGGAAATCCTGCACTACGAGCAAAGAAGGTTGACCTGGACATAACGATGAATGGAACCCCTGACATTCCGTGGCATTTTTACGAGATTTTTGCTACGATACTTTCAAAGCTATGTTTATGTGAAAATTCCCCAACAAGTCAATCGAATTAATGTTTTACCGACATGTTGTCGGATAACATACCAAACTCAAGCACAATCTAAAATGATCCTCAAACAGGCATTTGAAGTGTGTGGTGTGTTCATTCATATTTTAAAGGATACAGACTGGGTGAAACCGCCTCGTCTGTTAGCGACAGCTGTCATTATCCAGCCAGGGCTGCCAACCGATGTTTAAATTAAAATTTATTTTTTAAACGACTTGATACTATCACTTATGTTAAAATTCATTGTAAATAGAACGTCTATGTTCTTTGATATTAAATCATACATTTTATGTCTTAAAAAAAATATCAATTTTAAACAGCCTACGTGACACACTTTTTTAGACTTTATTTATGGATACGAATAAATGAATAAATTTCATTACGTGGCTAACCAATCAGTCAGTCAGGGATTTTAGAGAATAAGAGTGTGATCGGGTTGGACGGTTTGGATTCTATTTCGGTTGCATCCGGACCGACGAGTGTCCGCGTCCATGCATGTCAACAAGGTCCCGTCACCCGTTTCCAAATAAAACGCCCATCACATCCATTGAGTAACAGTTTATTTAAATTTTATTTTCCATTTGCATATGTGCAACATTGTAAATTCATGAATGCCAGTGTGATAGGATGGCTATTTATTTATCGTTTTATTGAACATGTAATTTTATCGAACTTATAATCCTAGTAATGCCAGATCATAACCACGAAAATGGGATTTTCAAAACGTGTGCCAAATTGTTATGAGTATAATGAGGCTTCCGTAGATATAACATATCACACACGGCACATACACGATGAAAAGATTTATATGATACGTGCCTTGATGCAAACGCACATTGGCGATCTAGACAATAATATGAACTACTTACATAATATTAGGAAGTATTATTAGTCGTGCTTACATAGACAGCAAAAAAAAATGGACAAGACGAAAATGTTTTTTTAATCCAGAGCGAAGAGGATTCTGTAGTAGAATCCCTAGCATTGTATGGGATTCTTAAATAGACTGCTGAATGTAACGAATAACACAAAGTTCGTTAATCAACCTAAATATGGTTCCTAAGGTCAACAATCTACTTTTTGTCACTCATGAGAAAAAGAAAGTAAGTTATCACTATAACATCAATCCTAAGATAATATTATCTAACGATGCAAAACGTTACTTTTCGTTTCACACAAACATTATGGTAAGACTAAACTTATAAGTAATACTGAATTTACAAAGGCTGGTGATTTCAGTACAAACCTGACACATGGAACAAGTATTCGATTTACATGATTTGACTTCGAATTGATCCGTGACTGTTTTACTGAAGACCGAGTTACTCTGAATGCCGAGCTCGATGAGAAGTTTTATTCTAATAAAAATATTGTGACGAAATAAAATAGTAGGTTACCTTAATGTACGCAGTCATAAATCGTCAAGGCTCGTTCCTCTTTGATTTTATATGACAAAGGTTTGTTGTTTAGTCATTGTCGTCCATGTATCAAATGTAAGGAACAGATTCACATACGTTGCAGCCAATACTTAAATCATATTTCCGCCTCACTAGTTCACCAGTAACATAAAAATATGAAAACATTCCACTATTTGAAGAATTTCCAGGATTTTGAAGGGAGAAAAAGTTTAAGCATCAAGGAACATTTCATTAAAGCCGTCGGCATTTTACAGGGTGGTACAGAATTTAGCGATCTGCAAAAAGGGGTCTGACCCCATTGTCACGTTCACTGGTAAACAAGGTTTACCATGAGTAAAGGAATGTGACTTGCAAGAAATAATGGAGCCCTTTAACCCCGATTTAATTTTACCTTTGATCGTATGACATGAACACGGACCATTTAGATGCGTGAAATTTGTGCTCGAGTACAAATCGTAACATCTAAAGCTTGCGTATCAGTCGTATCACACGGGGTACCTACAATAAGAGCCTGGAGGCTCTTGTGTCCCCGTTTACGATCGTTTGTGCTGAATCGTTGTGATTCTTAATACAAGATTTATACTTAAGAATTCAAATGTTTTGAACGTGAAAGCTAATTCATATTTTTTTTTCTGGAAAATATTGACTCAAGAAATAATCATATCCCACCGAGGCAACATTGGTTGAACATATCGCTATGGGATATCAATTATGATGACGTATTAAGTAGTATTTATTTCCATGAACATTCACCTAGAAAGTATCAAGGTTTTACAGATTTACGCAAAAAAACAAACAAGTAGGTACGTACTTCTAAATAATCGGGTATACTTACGGCTTAGGTAAAAACGTATCCACTATTCAAATCCAATTGTTATTGTGACGGGAGTAGCCGACCCCCGAAATAGGAATATTGTCCTTTTTTGTAATCCGATAAATGAATTTCGGACAGTATGACAAAAACACCTCCCTAACGCATACTGCCTACCTCACCTACCGACGCCAGGGAAATACATATGAAATAATACTTTGTAGGCAAAACGATTGAGGATATCTCCGGAGGCTCGTAAAACTGCTAAGCCTTCACCGAAATTGAGAAACTTGTTGAAAAATCTCACATGAGGGATTTAGACCGTTTTGTTGTCATTTGGGAAAAAGCAATATATCAAACTTGTACTAGGTACGTACTTTTTAATCAGTCGTATTTCATGGCACAAAATAATTTAAGTGTACTTTAATGTGAATTGTAAAATCGTCGGCAATTTACAATGAATGTCATATATTTGATGAAGAATACAGTTAATACCTACTTGTTTCGTTGAAAAAATTTAATGTAAAAATCACCAGATTTATTTTATAATTATTGTCACAACTTGTTGGTTTTTGTATTGAAATATAAATTGAAAATGATGCTTAGGCTTTAATTAATGAACTTTGCATGTATTTGTTTATTTATTGACTGGGTCTATAATAACTGCCACACTACTGAGCTTGCATCTTTGAAAACTTGAAGATTTAATTTAGTGTTCATTAATTATGCTTCATAAATAATATAAATTTTCAATTTTATTACCTAATTGGTTGAAGTTTTAAATAGAAAGTGGAATCTAAATGTCTCTGAATTATATTTTTGTTGTCATTTGGGATCATTTTGATCTTATAATGGAGAAGCTAGTTTCTGTTAATTGAATTTGTGCCACAACAAGAGGCGTTCTCTGAGCTAACAATAAATTTCAATTATAACTTTGCGAATGGTCAAGATTTGAAACCATTTGGAAGTTGGTTAACTAACAATAATCAGAATATGCAGAACAGTAGCATATTAATTAACTTTTGAAAATGTTTAACTAAGCATTACCCTGCTAAAAATAAAAAGGTAATGGAACAATGGATATCTTTAGTAAATTTACTAGAATAAAACTGAGATGAGCCCGATATCTGTAGATATTTTTTAAATTTTAATTAAAGAACATTTATTTACATCACGACTTAGAATACAAAAACATACTTACATTACTAGTGTATATGTATACTGTAAGCGTAAACTATTAAGTAATCTGTACTGTAATGTCACGAAACGTCAATGTCACGAATAAAGCGCGAGTGCGTCTCAAGCCGTCTTGCCTTTTACTCACGTTCCTCGGCCGCATACTTAGCAACTGGCGACGATTCTACCTACCTACTTGTGCAAAAATAAAAAATGGCTAACTTCGGATTGTTATCGACTTTTGACCATAAATTACATCAATGGAAGACTTACAAGGGAAGAATCACGCAATTTTTCATTGCGAACAACATCACCGAGGCCACGGATGCCGCCGGAGAAAAGCGGCGAGCGATATTATTGAGTGCGTTCGCCGAAGACACGTTTCAACTCATATCGGATTTGTGCTTGCCGAAGGAGGTCCAGACCGTGCCCTATCTAGATATCGTGGCACGGCTGGACGTGCATTTCACACCGAAGCGCGTTGGATTCGGCGAACGGCACAACTTTTACGCGGCTGTTCAGCAGCCGGGCGAGTCGCATTCGCAGTGGGCGGCCCGGCTGCGTGGACTCACAGCGAACTGCGGCCTGAGCGACGTAGAGGAAGCGCTGCGCGACCGCTTCATTATGGGCATGCTGCCTGGCCCGGAAAAGGAGAAGTTATATGCCCAGGACTTGAAGGACTTCACATTAAGTAAAGCGGTGGACGTCGCGGAGAACGTGAAGTGCGCCAGGGAAGGAGCCACTGCGTCGGCCGCCGCGGGGTCGAGCGCCGCGCCCACTCAGCTGTTCAAGATTGAACGGAAAGTGAAAAAGAGTGGAGTGATGAAAGTGAAGTGTTCTGTGTGTGGTTATCGCAATCACAAGTCATCCGAGTGCCGGTTCGCGGAGTATGTTTGTAAATTGTGTAACGAAAAAGGGCATTTACGTAGAATGTGTACCAAGGTTAAGTACGTTCTAGAAGACGTTAGCGATAGCAATCACGATGATGATGACGGTGAGTCCTTGTTTAATATCCGATCGTATAGGGGAGAGCCCATGTTAGAAACTGTAGTAATGAATGGAATAAAATTACGATTTGAAATCGACAGCGGGTCCGCTGTCACCGTAATATCCTTGTTAACTTATAAGAAATATTTCAGTTCCGTGCCACTGTCACCGCCTAAAAAGAGATTAAAAGGCTACGTAGGTGAAGATATAACGTGTATCGGTATGATTAGGGTTTCGGTGTTATTTACAGGTCAAACTCATTGCATAAATGTTTATGTTGTGCAAAATGGCGGCCCTCCGCTACTGGGGAGAGATTTTATTAGTACATTTTGTTTAGAATTTGCCCCGGTGAAATTTTGTAGTGGAAATAGTTTAATATCTGAACTTAAAGTTAAGTATCCCGGTTTGTTTTCAGATAGGTTAGGATTATTTAATATGTACAAGATAAAGTTAACACTCAAGGACAACTCTAAGCCTGTGTTCTTCAAAGCGCGTCCGCTTGCATTCGCTTTACGTGATAAGGTGGAATGTGAAATAAATAGATTAGTAGGTATGGGCGTTCTCGAACCTGTGGAGCATTCAGAGTATGCGTCCCCTATAGTGCCTGTATTGAAGCGTAACGGTTCCGTGCGGCTGTGTGCCGATTACTCGGTGAGTATTAATAAATCCTTAGTAATCGAGCATTATCCTTTGCCGACGGCTAACGAACTATTCGCTAAATTACATGGTGCGCAATTTTTTTCAAAATTAGATTTAAGCATGGCCTATAATCAACTTTTATTGGATGACGAGTCGCAAAACTTGACTTGCATAAACACGCACCGCGGCCTGTTTCGTTATACGCGATTGGTGTTCGGGCTGGCGAGCGCGCCGGCCATATTCCAGCGCGCCATGGAGACCGTGCTGGCGGGGCTGGACGGCGTGCAGTGCCTGCTCGACGATGTGCTCGTGGCGGGTCGGGACCCGCAGGAACACATGAATAGGCTGGAATCCGTCCTTTTAAGATTACAGAACGCGGGGTTCACACTTCAACAGGAAAAGTGTGAATTTCTCAAAAATGAAATAAGCTACCTTGGTTACATAATAAACAAAGATGGGCTTAAGAAGTGTCCGGATAAGGTAAAAGCGATATTTGAAGCCGCGGTGCCTAGCAATGTGGCCCAGCTGCAGTCATTTTTGGGTCTCGTCAATTATTATAGGAATTTCGTTCCAAACGCTTCAACTATTCTCAGTCCATTATATGAATTACTCAAGAAGGGAATTAAATGGACTTGGAATAGTATACACGAGAAGGCTTTTACATCAATTAAAAATATTTTAGCATCGGATCAGGTTTTAGCACTGTTCGACCCCCAAGCTAAGTTAATTCTCACAGTCGATGCCTCTCCGTACGGACTCGGTGCAATTTTGTCACAGATAGGAGCCGACGGTCACGAGAGGCCCGTGTCGTTTGCATCGCGCACGCTTAACGCAGCGGAGAAACGCTACTCCCAAATACAAAAGGAAGCGACCGCAATCGTATTTGGAGTACGTAGGTATCATCAATATTTGTACGGGAGGTCGATACCATTTGTTTTACGTACGGACCACAAACCTCTTATATCGATATTCGGTCCCTATCGCGGTATTCCACAAGTATCAGCAAATCGATTGCAACGTTATGCTTTATTTTTAAGTGGATATAATTATACTATCGAATACATACGCAGCGTGGATAATAGTGCTGATTTTTTATCCCGCGCTACCGAGTCTCCCGCCGCGACCGCCACCGCGCGCGCCACCCGCCCCGCGCCCCGCGCCGGGGTCAGCGACAGCGAGGAGGTATTTGATGACGCGGCTTATGTTTGTTTTGTCGTCGAAGGTAGCTTACCTGTTACACTAAACGAATTACGCGAAGAAACGGCCAAAGACATAATTCTTAGTAAAGTAAAAAAATATATTTTGTCCGGCTGGCCGGGGAAAAATAACGATTTAAATATTTTACCGTATTATCTGTGTAGGGTTGAGTTAGCTTATGAAAATGGTTGCATTATGAGGGGACACAAGGTTGTGATACCAGAGTCGCTACGTAAGCGAGTACTGTCGGAGTTGCATGCGTCTCACTTGGGGATCGTCAAGGCGAAGTCGGAAGCGCGCTCACGCTTTTGGTTTCCAGGCGTCGATAGCTGTATCGAATCTATGATAGGTGCGTGTGACGTGTGTGGTCAGCTGCGGGGGGCGCCGCCGCGCGCGCCGCTCGCTCACTGGGAGCACCCGCCGCACCCCTTCCACCGCATCCATATCGACTACTTAGGTCCCATCAATGGTCGGATGTATCTTGTAGTCGTAGACGCGTACTCCAAGTGGGTTGAGTGCTATGATATGGGTCAAGCGACAACTTCGTCTGCAACGATCGAGAAACTGTGTGATTTTATTTCAAAATTCGGCCTACCTTACTCATTAGTCAGTGACAATGGCACAGCGTTTAGCTCGAATGAGTTTAATAATTTTTGTAAACTAAACGGTATACAACACTTAACCTCTCCGGCTTACCATCCATCGAGCAATGGCCAAGCCGAGTGCTACGTGAAGGTCATAAAAAAGGGTATCAAAGCTAGTCTATTAATCAGTGGAAATAAAAAAAACGCCAAGTTACATTTATTAAAATATATTTTTGATTACAGAAATTCCATTCATTCGGCTACTGGGTTTTCTCCAGCGCAATTAGTGTTCGGTCGCAAACTTAGATCGCGTTTGGATTTATTTAACCCGAAACCACAGTTGCCATCACCGTCGTCGCTTGCTTTAGCTAATGTTGTAAAAAACAAACAGTGTTTGCAGAATAAAAAACTAAACCGGAGAGATAGGAATTGTTTTAAGAAAAACGAATTAGTTTTGTATAAAAAGTTTAATCGAAATAACAAGTTTTCATGGCACAAAGGTATCATACTTAAAAGAATAGGAAAAGTCTTGTATATTATCAAAGATTTTAATACATCAGAAATTTTCAAGAAACACATAAACCACATAATAAAGAAGGGAACTAGTAAAAGTAATAAAAATACATCTAATGACTTACCGAACTCCGAGACACAGTCTGATTTACTTCCACCACCGTCTGCGCCGCCGTCGCTACCATCGCCGTCGCTGCCATCGCCGCTGCCGCCGTCGCTGCCTTCACCGCCGCCGCCATCGCCGCCGCCGCCGTCGCTGCTACCGCCGTCGCTGCCATCGCCGTCACCGCCGCCGTGTCCGCCGATGCCACCGCCGCAACAGAAACAACCACCTCGGAATTCTCCTTTGAGAACCCCTGAGGGGAAGGAGAGGGATGAAGAGTCTGGTGAAGTCGTAAGCGACCTTTTGAGTCCAGTCTCATCTAGAAGAGATAGCGAATACGTGCCCAGGCCTAGCGAAGTCGCCGCACTTTCAGACTCGGACACAGATATTTTTGAGAATATTGATGATGTACAAGACGGTAGTACCATCGTGTCACCGGTCTCAAATAACACGGGTAGGACATTACGTACTCGAAGGAGGGTATATACTTTTAAATAAAATTGTAAGGAGTTAGGCTCGATTTTATAGGGGAGAAATAGTGTATATGTATCCTGTAAGCGTAAACTATTAAGTAATCTGTACTGTAATGTCACGAAACGTCAATGTCACGAATAAAGCGCCAGTGCGTCTCAAGCCGTCTTGCCTTTTACTCACGTCCCTCGGCCGCATACATAGCAGTAACGTAATTAAGTACGTAATATTAGAGAAATGAATACTATAGCGGTTAATTTTGTTTTTTCTAACAAGAAACGCGTTATACACGTGGCTCAATGCCAAAGGCGGGATTAGGTATTATACCTAGTAAGCGATATTCGCAATGAATCTACACTAATAAATCACTTATTAGTACCTAATTAAGTATACTAATAAGGGCGAAAGAATGAAAGGAACACAATGTCCAAATCCGGCTCGAAGGACCACTAAATGGTTATGCCAATAAGGTATTGGATTCTGCGATGATGAGTGGACTGTATGTTGGTACGTACGTTAGAAGGCCGGGATTTAATTTGGACGGGAATGCAGCACAGCACTAACGCTCGCTTTTGGAGCGCTCGAAAATCCTGTGTCCTTCGGCGGCAAAAGGCGGCGTGCACTGCCACGCCTGGTCCCCACAGTACACGGAACCTTCCGAACGCACTCGCGGAGGCACAACCAAGTGGGTAAATGCGGTAATTAAAGATGGGGCAGGGTGCCCGCAGCGGGAAATGCAATGTTATTGAACGATAAGTCCGGAAAACCACGGGGTAGTTTAGCGGCGCGGAGCGGTGGTCGTAGTGACCTAATTTCAGCGGCGGTTCGGGAAGACTGCCGGTCGGCGCGGGCGGGCGCGCTTTCCTTCCGCTCAAGGACGTAGGTGGCGCGGGCGGCACGACATTGGCTAGTCTGTGCTTGCATGTTTATGGTAGGAATGTAGGATAAGGAAACGTACCACAGAGTAAATATAGTTAATTTTAATATTTTAAGACAATGTGATATTGGCGTAACCATTCTGTGTCCACGTTTTTGTAGATTTCGGAGTTTTCGGGCATTTCGATTTTTAGGTTACAAGTAGATTCATCAAGCTTTATATTTTTTCTGTTATTATTATAAATGCATTTACCTACACGAAGTTTTAAATCATCAACAAATAATTATAGTAGCTACACAGTTTATGACGACCAATAATTATATTGTATAAGTTGAACTGAAATTAGGTACTCAAAACAAAAAAAAACACCTTTCTCTCTGACCTCGCCTATTCACGCGCCATTATCTATTTCTATACGATAAAAAACAACGAACATTTAACAGATACCCAGTTTCAATTAATTCAATGGATTTAATGAGCTTTCCGGCCTACTGACCCGTTGCAATGAAAACCCGCCTAATAGCAGTCATTCGACTCATCCGCTGTGGTCTCGTAATGACGTAATGGTGCATGCTCACTAATATTAATTATAATCGTTAATAGCTACGTTTGACACGTTATGCTTTTGGCATTAAATATTATAACGATATACGTATAACTAATTAACTATATTTTAATATTAATATAGTATTAGCTGCCCGCCCTCGCTTCGTTTCGGGAAAAATAGCATTTACGTAAAAGTATAATCATTTTCCTCTTTAATCACTCTATCTACTAAAAAAGCCACATCAAAATCCGTTGCGCAGTTTTCAAGATATACCTAAGCGTACAAAGGAGGACGAAAAAGCGACTTTTTTATACTATGTACTGATACTGATATTTAATGATTATAATATCTTTGTGCTTTGTGCCATTTTATTATATCACCAGCAGTATCAGAACAAAAGTATTTCGTTGTAATGAGTTGAGTTTAGAAGCACTATTTCTTTCGCTACTCCTTTCATAGAAACATTGGTCTGCATCGATTTTTCTTAAATTCTTACATAATACGGAGTTCGTTTTAAGCTATTACAAGGCACGACTTTTATCTTGCAACTGTTAGGTATGTCTATTTTAAAAAGATTTTATCATTTTTCTAATTTGAATTGCTTGTTAAGGTTGATTATCACATACAAATTAATAAAATGGATATCGTGGTCACAGACCAAAATATCATACTAGTAATTCAGGAGGCCTAGTGGTTATTCCACCACGGTACTACACTTACTACAGGGTGGATTGGTGGAGGGGCTAACAGGCTACTCAAGTATCGAAAGTTTTCCTACTATCAATAATAACAACAACTTGATATTCCTTTTGAGACCTACTATTAATATGACTTCTTAACGGACTACAGTCCCTTCTTCAATTCTTGACGAGGTTTATCAAAGATATCTATAGACAGCAAGAGATAGGGAAAAAAGTATCGAGGGTATAGTGGTAAAACCCAATAAGTACGAAATTGTTACTTTCGAGATATTCAATATTTAAGTTTTAAGGTCAAAAATACCCATGTTATTAAAATAATATCGTTATAGTGAGTATTTGTGGTAAAAGTGTATACATTAAATTTGTGTAAAACAGTATTTTTAAGTATATGATTTGATCCATTTCATCATAAAAAAAAAATAAGTTTCATAGGGTACCGACTTATTGGGTTTTACATCTATAAAAATGAGACATATAATTTACTTTAATAAATGGTTTACTATACGAATTACAAACAAAAAAAGTTCAATCATTCTTCGTCGCTTTCAAAATCTGTTGATTTGGTATAGGTCTTCATAACACGTATCCATCATCCATCCTCTCTAAAAATTTCTGTTCGATTACATCCAAATGATCGATTTTTTGAACTGTCTAGTCTGTCTGTGATCAGTAGGTTCAAAACCGGGAGCGATCACCGCCTTGTGAGAGGCACATTAAATATCGATGTAAAGCTGGAAAGGTCACGCCTAATGAAGTCTACGCTCCGTCCAACACCTGTCCAAATCCAGGGTTCCGAGAACTTTCAACTCGAACTT
>DWKA01001271.1:0-12873 GCA_018249155.1 Panoquina ocola ocola | reverse complement strand
TATTTTACTTTATAATTTTACTATTATATGCTTAATAGTGTGCTGTATTAAGTAAAGGTTAGTACCACATTTTATGTTAACTCAGACCACGTCATTGACCTTGACATTCGACTCTGCAGATGCATTGCATAATCAGTTTTTGAATATCGCACAGACACTTAACTGCTACATTATATAACCGTTAACTTAGTAAATAATCATTTAAATGTTTAGTTTCTTTATGCTTTGATTTGCATTTAATTGTTCATCTTTGTCTTTGTCAATTTATAAATTAAAAGTTTGAACTAATTTCTATTTCCAACAATCGAATATATTTGGTATAGATTGAACACTTTCAGGAATGAAAATCTACACCACCATATCCCTAAAATTGTTACTCACTGAAAGTTTTCCTTACCGAAAGCCTTATTCTTTATCGGTAAACAAAAACAAGTATCATATCACGCGAACAATAAACCGCCCCGATGACTAAATATTAGGAGCCAAAAAATAACATCAAACACATTTGCGAGCACGTATTTGGTTCATTCACGACAACAAACACAATTTTCTACCACGTTCGCGTTACACAAGAATCAAACACGCAAATATTAATAAAAGTAAAGCCGATCGACTTGGCAGATGTCGTAGGAACGCACCCTCTATATAATTTAATGCCAAAAGGGGGAATGACAATAGCTATCGATTCTTCTTAGCCCCAGGGAAATCGGTTCTTCATCACCGTTTTACACTATCATCGCGGAACAACAGTTTATTATGACCCATGGCAGTGCCTTTGTGGCACGCTTCAACTTTTTTCTTTTCAATTCAGTGTTGCGAGCTGGTTTAAATCTTTCATCTTCTTCTGGGTCTTTAAATCTTTCGACTCGACTTTTCGAAAGTAAACATTTTTCTTTACGTGTTTCCTTCTATCCTATTGCTCGTTTGTTATTTTTCTTAATAACTTTAGTTGCGATCCTATTGGTCTCTGTTTCAATTTTAGTTTTTGAGAGGTTCTGTAGTGATTTTGTTTAAAATTTTCTTGTGAGTGACAGAAATGGGACTTTTTTTATAATTTCATCATGGTTTAAAACAATTACCTCAGTCATAAGTTATTTGAATTAATTTATTTATATATTTTTAAGCCAAATACACGTTAATATCCATTTTTTATGACATACAATAAATGAGTCACAAATGCTTATATTTAATAATAACCATAAATAATTTATTCTTCTTAACATGATATAACTGTGACAGGATCACATTTTTTGGTAAATGTTAGTAACGCTCCTAAATTTTGACAAACTATTCCATTTATCATTCAATCTTGATTGTGCAATTTGGAGGGTAGGTGAAAGAACGAATTAACAAAAGGTGAGCTTTGAATGAATGGCTTAGAAATTGAAGCTTCCGCACGCAACCGTTGTTTTCCACCCAGTCATAATTCCGATTCTGGACCGGAACCCGGTCCTGATTCTCAAGGAATTGCCGTTGAATAATTAATGGTTTTGGGGTAACCGTCTCTAATGTTCTCGGCTGATTGATTGTTGTCGGGAATCAGTTCGGTGCTGAAATGAACATCTTGTTATCGCTAATTTAATCAGCCGCACCTTCTGTACCCTCGGGCTATTTTGTTTCAGCCTAATGACGATACCGATTTCTAATGAATTTGATATGACTTTAATGAAATCTTGTAATTGTTTTTTGATTAGCCTAAATAGGTAAGCAAGTAAGCTTTGCTATTGCTAAATCACATAGTTATCTTTACTCAAGATTTATAATGAAATTAAATTGTTTACGCCTTTACGGTATATAAGGTAGAAGCGCTTTTTGCGTTGTCTATTGTGATTCCGTTTACAGTCAATCCAGATAACTTCGATTGTGACATTTGTGGGGGCTTGGCCTCAAGAAAAAAGATTAGCTTAGTTAGGTTAGGTTTAATTGAATTTTAACTTCAATTGAATTTAAAATTACCCGAACTGTCTGTACGCAATCAAGTTTACTGTAGTAACTTATAAAGTTTTTACAAAATACGTTATTTGTATACTGCATTGTGATTGAAAATATTTTTGCGCTTCATTATCAATGAATGGATTATATCATATTTCTCCTCAAAATTCTTATATCTAAACGAAATCCTCTTTTATTTAAAACAACTCACTGTCATGACAATACTTCTTCATCGTAATATTCCCTAAAGTTCTGTATTAAGACGTCTCAAATCGAGTCCGATTTGAGAAATAATGAAAACATTTTTTTTATTCAGCTCAGTAGGCCACGAAAGTCTCCCGGGTTTACTTTTACTTAACGAAACCTTATTTAAAATAAACAGGGCGGTGTAAACGAGCGACGTGCCTCAAATTCTGAACGCTTCAATAACGCTTTATTATTTTCACTGGCAATAACAGCTTTCGACGTAAAACGTTTTGTTTCAGCCAACTATTTGTATGAGGAAAAGAAAATATTTCGTTAGCTGTGAGTGATCTAAGCTTATTAGAGTTTTATTATATTAAAGATTAACATTTTTTAGGGAATTTCTTCATTGTCTTGGGAAGAATTGTCAAAATGCGTAACATAATTATGGAAAACTTTACGCTTGTTGTTCTATATTATAAAACATGACACCGGATTAAGAATGATGACTCTACATTTTTGCAATTTTAAATATGGTCTACTTACTGAACGATGGCTCATTAAATCATTTTGTTGAATTAAACCAAGCTAAAATATAGTTCATTATCAATTAATGAGACATAGTAAATCAGATTAAAAGTGACCGATACATTCTGTTATTATAATACTCAAGGTCAAAAGATTTCTCAATAACATCATTGCTTCGTATTGGATAAGACATTCCTTTTTTTTTGTTTTTCTTTTACTCCTACATAATAACTATATCGTCGTTGACCATTATCACAAGGAATGCGTCAACGTTCCATTTTACATTCGATTCGCCCATTACGAGGGACCATACTAAATCAGTTGTCTCTTAATAATGCCCAAACACGACAATTTAAGCAATAAACGCCTACAGAGTATCACTGACCAAAATAAGACTTTACTGCAATTTCATTGACAAAACCTTTGGTTTTACGATCGCGTCCATTGTAATTCAGACATTGAGATCTCGAGTCAAGTCGTTTATTAAGAAATCTTGAATTGTTGTTTAAATCCAAGTGTAAATGGTATAATTGAATATAGTATATTGCTTTTCATTAAACTCGCTGGGCAGGCGTAAAGATAAGATCGACGGATCGTGAATGGTGTAACTTCTCGCGTAGTAAAGTATTCCGCAGTCAATAGCTAAAGGCGAGATAATATAATTATAATAGGTTTGTATAATATGTCCATAAACTACTCGTATAACACTTCCATCATTTAGCTCAACTCGTTCGTTACCATGTTTGAAGAGCCTACTGGAATATGACAAATATTGAATAGTTTAGGACATTGAAAAACAATCAATAGAATTTTCTCGCTCAACGTACAATTTCCTTTCTAGATTGACGATGGAACAAGTGCCTTACACGGTGCAGTAAAATAAATTGTCTCGACTAATTAAATATTGAACAACTTCCTAACTCGATCCGTCACTTCCAACACTTTCAATTAAACATTTACATATTAATAGTTAACTACCTTCCAATTAGTTTCGTTCTTATTAATTTTGTTCCTTCTAATAAGGTCTGTTTTTTGGTTGATGACCTAAATAAATGTTTTCTCTTATGTATTTTTGTACGAAGCATTATTGTGTAATTTAATAAGCGCTAATATTTTACCAAGACCAATATATGGCTAGTTAGTTTCATCATGTTGGTACATTAAACTCCAAAGGATCCGCATCATCTCGCTAGAATGTCATAAAAGAGAAAATTGATACGGGGATGTAAATTTTACGCTGCTCTATTACAGACTCGTATAACTGACAAGGCCTAACGAGACTCATGAAAAAGTTAGCCAATTTGTTGTCTTAGCTCAGTTTATGTGTTAGGTTTGAGGGTAATATTTTCCTGCCGGATCCTCACTTCATTTTCTTTATTTCGTGAACATCCAACTTTTATTGGACTTTCATTTCATTGGATATTAAAAGTAAAAGAAGTTTACATCACGTATCTAAATTGATTCTAATAAAATTATAACTTTTTATAATGTAGAATTTTTAACTTAAAACTAATTTCCTCTTGAATGGTAACCAAATCATAAATGAATAGATTCTATTTTAAAATAATTAAAACTTTTAAAACTTTTCTACGCTATAGATTTTGTCCATAAAACCAACGTTCACAGTAAAACATGAATCTTTTGACAAATTAAGCAATTAGTGTCAGCATACTCGTACGTTGTCTTTCAAATGCATTCATAATTAATTTAATCGTTGCCATAATATGTCACACTGTCCTTTGTTTAATGCTATGTTGACATGAGAATCAGAAAAAGATCATAGAAACCTAGTCGGCCTTGATTCACCTTGAAGCGTACATTCTAAGTAATGTGTTCAACATTATACTCTTCGAATGGTCTTCGTGTTATAAGGAAATATTTATAAGAAATAAACGACATAATAGTTATAAATAGACATTGACTGAATATTTCAAGTACATCAGATTGGCACATAAGTGATAATTTGCGATGTGTGACATCATCAGTAAATCAAACTACACGGTTTGCGTCTTTATTATCACAAATTACCTCTTGTTGTCAGTTTAGGTTTAATAAAACATGTTTTCCGCATACATTTTAAATTACTTTGCCTGGCACACGAGTACGACTAACATCCAACTAAGGTAACTGTTTAATTACAACCAACTTATAATATTATAAGTTATGCCATTCCCAACCACAAATATCTTGAATTTGTAGTTGCTTCCATCTTCCTTACATCCGTTACCACATTTGTTGCACAACACACACCGTTCACAAATCATAAAGAAATGATTTCAGCATTACATTTTCATATCGTTCAATTAAAGTGAATCAAATTGGTTAATCGTAGCTTTATGATATTCAATTTGTTTGATATGAATACACTCATTGACCTATTGCGACAAGTGTAACTGGAGATTGCGTCTGATTGCTGCAACTGCGAACAATATAAAGTAGTGAAGAAAGTATCTCATGTTTGTGTAGTGTTATCATTCAATCTACTATAGTTGTGGGTGTACGTACACGTATTAAGAATTTTTATCGAAACTTTGAATGTTTTACACATACATTTTTTTATGAAACAGAATGAAAGAAAAACTAGTATGAAACCAAGCAATTTAAATTAAAAATAAAACTAACCTTAAACATTGTGATAAAGTGATAATTGTGAAGTCATGCCACAACGCTCCTTCATCAAATTAGTGTATACGTAAATGGATAGTAATGTAATAGGAATTGACCTAAGCATCGCCCACGCAGGCGACGTTGGTACAGGTTGATCGGGTAGCACTTGTTGTGACTAGCGCGAAACTAAACGATCGGACCAAATGTTGGTGTTGTGGATTTATTGCTAAATTACCATTTATCACGCCCGATAGAGTTATGAAACTACTATTCTTGGATGGTGACCGGGATTGCTTTATCGTTGTACTGTCGATTTGTATCGCTAATTTCACTGTATTTATCGCGACGGCTATATTTAGCTAGGATAATTATGTTAGCTTCATTTTGATCAGGCTCAAGTTAAATCCTTTCATCGATAATAAATGTTAACAGCATCATTAGTGATCTTAACTAATTATAGTCTTTGTCATTTTCTCCACATTTTAGTTTAAGATCTTCTCCTAAAACAGGTTTTTAAATTAAAATTGAACTGTATTTTATCTTATGCAACGTTCTTGAATCTTATTAAATAAAAAGTACAATATAACTCTTGTGTCGTATTTTGTATTGCAACATTTATTTAACGAGACGACTATCAGCTCTTAACAAAACCTATAAACTATTAATCAGTATTAAGTAAGCCCAAATATTACTCTAATTGACCAAATCATTCTGATGTTACGCCCATTAACACATTTAAAGAAATATAATATCCAAATTGTTCTCTTACTTCAACATTTTCACAAATAGATTCGTGACACTAAGCCGACACGTTTATATCGGAGCCAGCCGCATTGCAGCAACGTGGATTACGATCCAACACTTCGGATAGCAGAGCCTTATCTGAAAGTGTGACGAGACTACTATATTTTAAAAGAAAAGAAAATAAAGAAAGCATTTATTTGTAACTCAAATAGAAAAAAAAGTATATTTTAAAGTAATACTGGATGGATGCAAGCTGATAGACGTTTCAAGATGAGTAACGATTTAGGTAAAAACAAATAATACATCTTTTTCTTCCAGTTCCCCAAAAATATCCTAATTTATATCTACTACTTCAATCCACTTATCATTTATAATCTTCCGTGCTTTATTCATTTCTTTCCCATCTCCAGCACTACCAGTTTCTGAGTTAGAATCTGTTTCTGCATCAAAATCTTCGTCCATTGCGCATTTATTAACATCCAGTTGCGCTACATCAATCAAAGCGCGATCGGCCGGCGCCGCAACCACGCGTCGAGAGCCGCAGTAATTGTCCACTGGAGCCTTTTAATTGGCGCCTTTTTGTTTAATAATATACCACACCCGTAACAAGCCTTCGTAGCAATGACAGTGAATATTAACAAGCACGGCCAATATTTCATTGCGGACGGTGAGCGAGTGGGAACGAATAACTGTTGGGTACTTTATTATCTTCGGATTTCTTTGAGTGAAATATATTTTAGCGATTGTTGTGACTGGTAATGAAACAAGTGTGATTTAATTTACTATAATGAGTTTTAAAAATAACCACAATTACGTATCTAATAAAATAACAATTGTCCTAATAAAATAATAACAATTAGGTATTTAAAGGTTTATTTAAATTAGAATTATACAAAAGCAAGATCAGGAGTGAGGTTAAAGTTTAAGTAGTAATGTCATGTATCACATTCAATGAAATCGTACGCGTTAAACAAAGAACAAACCTATGCCTATATATCTTTTCGATCGTTTCCTTTTAATGGTTCCTTTCAATGAATTTTACCTATTTGTTTCAACAATGAAAGCAAAAATAAATCTTGTGCCCTTAACTCTGAATGACTATTTGCATCACCAGTTAGACATTGTTTTCCAATTTTTTCAATCTCTGCTTGTCTTTATGAATCATACTAATACCAATTCTTTTAAGTTGGGTTTCCCCTAGCGGCTTCGTATTCTTGGAATAATGAGTGATATAATTTACGATGCACCAAAGCCACACCTTTCTGCCGTAAATATTATAAATCTTGTTCTCTCCCTCTATGTTCTTTTGTCTATTTACATCCCGGTGGCGCGAGACTCATAACGCTACTACAACAAAGTTTAATTTGTCTAACGGTTTTTGGATGATTGTCCTTAGAAATAATGCCACAAAATAATATATATCAATCACTTTGTGTAATTCGTTAAAGAAAAATAGATAATCTTTTCACGGAGTTGTCTTAGAATGTTATATAACAATAACAACAGGATATGTTATCGACATAATTAATTGAATATACAGAGTAAAAAACCTCACATCCGTAGATAATTAAAAAAAAATCTAGTACATGTAGAAAAAAATCTATGTATACTTTGCATGTACATACGTTAGTTACATAAATGAGTAGTTTATTATTAGAGCATTCGTATAAATTAGAAAAGTAGTCAACTTGACAGTCCATTTGACAGTTCAAATGACAACATCGCGCGCGCCGAGCGGTCATAAATACAAGAGCGATGGCGGTGCCATACTCTTTTTACTAGGCAGTACAATGCGTGAATTTTATACCGTTTTCATTTTACGAGTACCACTAAACATTTGGACGCAGCAATAAAATAGTCTGCCGGCTTTTACGATACCTGGACGAGAACGTTCGTTTCCAAAGTGATTTCCGTTCAGACGGGAGAATTCGAACACCATATAAGCCAACCCATGTGTATACAAGTACGGTGGATTATAGTTACGTAACACTAAGTCGTAGATAACCACTTTGTTGATCAAAGGCATCAAGTAAAAAAGTTTTCTAAATATAGTACGTGACTTCGGCTTCGTAATTGCCATCTCGCTATTGATGTTTTATAATAAACTGAAATAGAAAATACGTGTTCGTGGGCGTAGCTTGGTTGATAAGCAAGTCACATAATTTATCAATTTATTTTAAAGATACGAGGCAGTGAAATATAGTTCTGAGTGTAAAATGAGTATTCTTAAATTAAGATTCAGCCCATTGAATACCAAATAAAGTAGGTAATCTTATAAATTCTGTAAAGAACGCAATATAGAACGACAAGGATGTTGAAGAAAAGATAAAAATTTAATTTTCTCCTTATGTGATACAGGAGCAATAAAATATGTTAATATGTAACAAAGGTCAGTTTCCCACAAACTTTAGAACAATAATTTGCAAATAGATCGTCTAGACAGACAAGAAAAAGAAATACCGTATACAATCCAATTCAGTTTCATATTTGAAACTGAGATCTCAAATATTTTAAAATGTTGCAGTTCTTTATAGTTACTGCTTGAGGATTTTTTCCCTTATTTAACGTTGAAGTAGACAGTTCAAATACTGATAGTCTTTTAAATTACAATTTAGAAGCTTAAATAAATGCTTTCATATTGTATCTGATTGAGTTCACTTAAGAGCTTAAATTAATAAAATTTGACACTTAACATTTTTATTAAACTCTAGATTTTTTTTATTGGACATGAATTTGTTAATTTGTCCCTATCACAATAAATCTAAATACATATGTATAAAAAATATCTAGTAATTTCCTCCTACTAACGCCATCTAGCGCCATGTGTCGCGTGTTGCTTCCGTCAAATTTTTCACCTGTCTCGCCGCTATGGAAATTTCAATTGAATGAAAAAAGGAGAATAAAGAATTATAGAAAGTAAAGATTTCATGTGGCAGATTTGAATTCTCATCCTGGCTCTAGTTTTTATTGTGTCAAGTATCACATATAAAATATCAGTATCAGTAGCAATAAACATAGCAACACATTGCATCGGCTTGTCCGATGACAATAGTTTGAGATTGATGCCCAACAAGTACCTCGCGTAGGCAGCATACCGAACTGTGTGGGCCCAACATCTGGGGACATTCCACCAGATGTCGAAACGTATTTATTGGACGATCACTTCCTCGAAACGGTCGAGGTGTTTTTGTTAACGTTTCGCAATGAATTGAACTAGATATAACGTCATTTGATTATTGTCACGATTCAGGGTTTAGAAAAGCACGATGACGTTGTATTTTGTATGAATACAAATTAAACTTTATTATTATTGTCTAATAGTTAGTCTTTAAATGTGCCTGTGTGAGATGAATCAATGGAATAATAGGGGTAAGATTTCACTTCAGATTTTAAATGAAACCTGATCCCTATTTACGAACAGAATACGAGAGAAAGATTCAAAGAAGAACCAGTTAAATAACCCAGGCAATATACCATAAAACGATATAGCGAAAAGACGTCGAATCGAAGAACTTTCCATTGAGCGTCTTATAAAAAAAACGTCTTTATTGCATCCTTCGTCCAAAGGGCATTAAATGAAAAAAAAATAAAACATCACAAGGCTTTGTTAAGTACACAATGATCAGGGATAGCCCCAGACGCCGCGATGGCCGGAGATAGGTTAAGTTCTTGGTAGCGCAAATATTTATTCCTAATTATCCTTAGAACTTATGCGAAGATCTAGATAACTCTGCTCTTTATTACAATTCAGACGGAAGA
Source organism: Panoquina ocola ocola (assembly GCA_018249155.1). Lineage (NCBI taxonomy): Eukaryota > Metazoa > Arthropoda > Insecta > Lepidoptera > Hesperiidae > Panoquina > Panoquina ocola. The sequence continues at coordinate 3,120 of DWKA01001271.1, read as the reverse complement.
ATCGCGTATTATGTTCGAGCTGGAACTAACTCGTGGAAGAAGTGTTAATTGAGAACAGTTCTCTAGTCTAGTTGATTGAAGACTGTTATACTTACTTCTCATATCCAAAGCTATTACACAATCGATTCTCCCCGAAATCACTTCAATACCGTTCTACCTTTTATAACACGACCTTGAAATTCTTTCGACGAATTGTATTTAATCAGCAGATCGAATGCCTGAATCGGAACTACGCAATCGCTTCATTGAAGACAGTCACGACATACTTTAAAAAATATAAATATACCCTTGCTAGTAATGGACTGTTTATGACGGTTAAAAAAGTATCGGTAAGAAATCTATTGTAGTACAAGTAAATTAAGTTCTGTCTAAGATAACTAAATGTTTGATACACTCAAAAGTGGATGTAGCAATATTGCTATCTGCAGTTCCGAGAAAGTCATCCAATAAACATCTTGTTTTGCCAACTTGCTAATAGAGGTCAGATCGTGCAAATCACGTTCATTGTATTCCAAATGTATCTCATATATCTGTGCTCTAATCTTTCCTTCTTTTATTTTCAGGTAAGTGACCTTCATATTTTTTCATCCGCTACGTAAGTAACCAGGAAGGAAATAGAGTTAGGAGCTCTGTAAACGTTGTGTACGAAAAAACTGCATCCGGTTTCTATCTTCTTGTATTTGATTCGAGGTAGCTACAATTAAATTACAGTTATCGGTCTGTTCCATGTTTGGAGTGTATAGCGGTTTAATAATAAGTTTAAGAATATTGAGATTTTATGATAATAATAGCAAACGAGGATTAATTCTATTTGCCAACTCTTTAGTTTGGAGAGTAAAAAATATATTGAGAAGAACCTTAACTAGAAAAAAGTTTTTTTCCTTGATACTTAGATGCTAATTGATTTAATAGAAAATTATTGTTAATAATGAGTAACATAAGAATAATACAATAACATACGAGATAAATTTATTGGTATAACTTATAGTATAAAATACAAAAAATACTATTCGTAATCTTTCTCTTCACAAGACAAACTGCTTCTGTGATTGAAAATTGATTGTTTTTCACTTAGCATTTACGCTATCGTTTACTACTTTAACCATATCGGCCCGATGGGCTCACGTCATACCTAATTGCAGTAGATTGTTCTGACATATCGCTTTGACCGGCTCTGGCCCGTGACGCCATTCCATCTGTAACCGTCACCACTCTAAACTGACCCTCTTCATCGCACTGATCTATAATAATCATTCAAGGCATATATGGGAAGTCAACGCTCCGTTCGGAGCTCTCGATTAATGGACGGTTGATTGTGAATTACATAAATAATGACTGCGGGGTTTCAAGGTCGATATGTTTTCACTTCACTAAATTTAACTCTTGAACACGTACGTCTAGTTAGGCAGGTCCGGATGTAGGCTATTGTTTGAAATATTATTTGGTTATTGAAAACAGTCCACAAGAAATTTCCATTAATAAAAATAAGGCCAAAGAAAACTCCATTTAAGAACACATGAATTTCCATTGTAATGTGTGCAGTTTATTGACCATGTAAAGTGGGACTAATGGACAAATGAGATATCACGTTGACAAATACATTTGTCGGTGTAAAAGGAAATAGTGTCCTATTCTGCTTAAATGCATGGAACATGTAAATTTATAGCCGGATACAATGACTTTAATTGATCGGTGGATAAACTGTATGCACGCAAATTTCTGTACATCATCCATTATGTTTTGTATAATATCGTATAAGCAAAAGTAGACACGCTTTCACAAGATGTTCACAAGGTAGAAACAGTAATAATAGATACCGAATTATTTGACTTACAAGACAAACAAATCAAACAAACAAAAGTTTTCGTTAATAGGATTTTATTAGATAAAATAGAAAGAACGGAAAAAAGTGCTGTGTAAGCTAGAATAACATTTAAACAATACTGTCTTCACATTTATAATCGTTGTTTAGATCTTAAAACAATTTACGAAATGCATTTCAGACATTCAGCACCTTAGAAGTGCAAACATTTAGATAAGTATTTGGTATAAAACATGAACACGGATATAACATTTAGAAACAATAGTCTGTATTTATGAATTGAACGTAATGATTTAGACGATTGCATTATATTTTTCACAGAAGTCAAATTAATAACGCTTTAATAGGAGACTATTTTAGCTCTACAACTAATTTCTGTACGTAATTTTAAGGAAAAAACTTTTGGAAAAAGTCCACATGGCTCAGATAGATGTAATAATCTTATACATCAAGAGATGAACTATATTTTAAAGTGAGTTAATCCAGAAAGGTGTTGTATCAATTGAAAACAGACGGAGAAATCACATTTAGAAACAATACTGCAATTAAAAGATATAATAATATCAGTATTTAAACAATTTACGACTTACGGCTTAGCCAAACGACACGTAAAAGTACCTAAAAGTACGGTCGTCTCGAAAAGTGTTTTAGATATTGAACATGAACTCGGCAATATGGATAGAGCTTATAAGGATTTCGACGAGGGTAGTGGGATGAGCAGCGGTTGGCTCGTCTAGACACGCGTCCTCACGTACCCGTATGTTACATACCGATCACTTATAGGTATCTGCTCTCATACCTAACTTGAGGCGTCAGGTATAACGAACGGTGGAAATTGAGCATCTCCCACTTTAGTTATTGCATCGTATTATATTCATACTATATTCCGCCCGCGATTTCGCCCGCGTGGAATTTCGACAAAAATATTCTTCTAATGCGAAGTCAATGCTATCTAGGGTACGTTTTTGAACATAATAAAAAGGAATTAACCAAGATTATCGGGATAAAAAGTATCATCCCTGTTATTCCAGGTACCATCCCACTATCCATGTTCCAAATTTCATCTAAACCCGTCCATCCGTTTTTGCGTGAAAGAGTAACAAACATCCATACATCCGTACTTAAATATTTTCACGTTTATGATATTAGTAGGATTATTTTCGCTAAAAATATTTCCCTAAATTAATCCCAAAAGTTGTGGAATGACAGTGTAGTAAAAAATGCCTCATACGGGTTTTCAAAGAGTACCTGTATGTAAGTTCTACAAAGGTCGTAGCTGATCTTTAAACCCTGAAGCG